>PPHD01015128.1:0-16286 GCA_002909625.1 Bambusicola thoracicus | reverse complement strand
GCACAGCTTGAAGCCATTCCCTCTAGTCCTATCACTAGTCACATGAGAGAAGAGGCTGACCCCCAGCTCACTACAACCTCCCTTCAAGTAGTTATAGAGAGCAATAAGGTCTCCCCTGAGCCTCCTCTTCTCTAGACTGAACAATCCCAGCTCCTTCAGCCGCTCCTCCTAAGGCCTGTGCTCCAGACCCCTCACCAGCTTTGTTGCCCTTATAGATTTTGACCATGGTTCCTTTGGTATCTTCTCTTGAGTTACTTCAGTCTTTGCTTATAATTTTAATGATTGCTGAGAAAAACTTCATATGACTCTTGTTAATTGTTTTTGTCTGTTTTAAACTACTTTCACTTGTGCTTTCTTGCTTACTTTTATTCTATGGTGTCTATATGTTAAAGAGACGACCTCTTTCATTTAAATAGCTTGCAAAGCTATTGAAAGGTTTAATGGTTGTTAATTTGAAATATATGTGGCAGGTATTTAATCTAAATATTTGAAAATAAACTTAGCAAAGCCAATGTTTAGCATGTTCAAAACTGAATTGTTATAAAAATTGTGAGATGAGGACCTGAACTTTGACTGACAGGGTAATACTTAGGCTGCTGAATTAAGTGTAAGTTGATTGAAAACCACAGCATAGTAATTCTCTTGTCAACAAAAATGGTGTTCAGGGAATGCGAAGGTTGCATTCCATAGATGTACTTAGGAAATAAACCTAAACTGGCCTCTGCTGACCAATGCATCTAGAACTCTTGGACCAGATAGAATCACAGGAGTGGATATCTGTACAAGCTCTTGAGCATTTATTAAGCTCTTAATTAAATGCTTTTAATAGTATGCTTTTGTAAAATGTGATTCATTTAGAAGTGTAATGAATTGAGATGAGAATTTTATCACAAATTTGCAAATTCAGATTTTTCTTCCTGACAGACTTTATTTTTAGATCAAATTAGCAAGGAATTTCTCAACAACTAATTGCAACATTTAATTACATTTTCATCAGAAATAATAGAGGATAAATGAAGTTTTTTTTTGCTTCCCTGTTCTCTACCATTTTGTTTTATTGGTTTAGTTTTTCTCCTGAAAACTAGTGCTTAGAAAATGCATTGAATTTAAAAAAGACATAGATATCTGCATCTATCTATGTAATGCTATGAAATTACTAGTTCCTTTGTTCTACTCATGAAATCTGTCCTTGTGCAAATATTAAAAGCCTGGTTAAGATTAGTTTATTTACTGAAGTGCCTGTTATAATTAAAACAAACTCAAGCTTTTGTCTTAGAGTATGCTTGATTAAGGCAATTAGAATAGCAAACTGTATAAGAGGAAGTCATACAGAAGTTATACACTGTATGAAAAGAAGGAGTTATAACGCTGTCATGAACAAGATTTAATTTTATGAGAACCAAGATGATGCCAAAACACAATGCTTTGTATTTCAGTATCTCCTTATTACATCTCAGTTTGCTTGTGCCAGTCTTAGCAGACTTTTGCAGCCATATGAAAGAAAGCAGTGGTTTTCTTTCTTCTCATCTTCAGGCTTGATAAAAAGATAGCATTCCTGCTACTGTTTGTGGCTAAATTACTTCTAGGCTCTCTCAGTGAGCATGTACCTTTCACCAAAGTTGTAAACACAAAATTCCAGGTTGTGACACTGACTTGCTCCTTAGTTGCTCCTGTATTATTTCACTGTGTTTAGTGAATATTTGCTTAAGGTAATGGTGCAAGTGCAACAGACTGGATTATAAATGAGACTTTTAATTATGTTGTTGGTTATGTAATGGGGAACATTAATGTATTGAAGAAGTCACTTTTAATCAAACTGATTTTATAGAGCATGAAGGGTTATTGCATTTTTATAAAAACATAGAATTCTGGAATTTAATTATATAACTTCAGGTTTCTTTTTCGAAAGTTGAATACTACTGCTCTGACCATGACTAGCCTGCTCTAGTATTAGATGTGGAGGTTGGTGGCCCTGCCTGCAGCAGAGGGGTTGGAGCTTGATGATTCTTGATCTCCCTTCCAACCCAAGCCATTCTATGATTCTATGATTTGAAAGCAATTTAAGTCATGTTGGTGTTTTCCATGCAGTTAAGATTTTGGTTTAATTAAATTTGTTGTGTACACTAATACATGTGAACAGTAATTTGTGCAACTTCCAAACATCAAAGTTATTTTCGCATTGTACGTGGAATTCATTCCAACAGAATATGAAATTCAAAGAGGCATTTTTTGGTTTCAGCTTCTTTGCGAAAGAGGGGAGCCTTTTTAGTTTAGAAAAAGCTAAAATGTTTCTACGAAAAGTATTTCTAACTCTTGCAATTGTCCACTGTTAAGGTAAGCACACATCTAAAGTACGGATCTAAGCGCAGACCTAAATTAGGGCTGAAAGGGATGGCCAATAAGAAGTGGGGAAGCAGGCATGCACAGAAGAGAGACAAATGCACAGATTGCTGCAGAACACAGGGTCTATGGGTCCTGCTGCATCTTTCGCTTTCAAATAATCACTATGGAATAACAGTGTTTGTAAATGATAAATACAAACTTTTAAACATTTGGAAGCACTACTAGCTTGTATTACAGTCAGATAAAATCTGTGGTTTATAGATGAATTCAGGACATTTGGACTTTACTCTTTTTATACTTCAACAAGTAGTGAGAAAGGGGCTATTTTCTGAAACCTTGAGAGGTTAAAGCAGTTTCATTTTAAAATCATATGATGATCAGAAGGCCTATAAAGAAATATAATGACTTTCTTACAAAAGCAGAAGAGAGTCCTAAAAGTTTTGTATGACATGAAAATGTAGATACAGTATGGACTGCTGTAAAAGTGCATTGCTAATCAAAGATTTGAAACTGGGTTACTGGGAAAGTGGGAAATGTGTCTATACATAAAACATCTATAGCCATGACTGTGATAACAACTTTTTTTCAGCTGTTAATGACTAAGAAGTTATGCTATTATGATAGCAAATTAACAACAGAATGCAAATGAAAATGTTAGTTTGCTGTACAGAATGTGCTTTAAGCGTTATGGAAAAATCATACTCTGTACAAAATGTTAAACACACTTGTTAATTTTCCTGTGTTATGTAATTTAAGTGAACTGCATACTTATCCAGAGCTGCTGCTTTGTACCATCTTGTGGTTTCAGTGCTTCAGTAGTTGTATTCTTGTTTCATGTATCTCTTATACAGAAAATAGTAAATGGAATAGAAGGTCTCCTATAAGAGAAAGTATCTTGTTAAAATGAATAATTGCACTTATCTGAATAGATGTATCATTAAGTCATTAGATCATGGTAGGTAAGCCATGCTACTGTTTAGCAGACCGTAACTTTTCTTTTTGATTATTTTGTTGCCTCACATGTTTCTATGTGATGTGATTTAACAACAAAGGCAAAAGCTTTTGAGTGTTTTTTTAACAATAACTTTGCAGAAATCCCCAGTTCTATGAAAAATATATATTTTCAGTGATGGAGAAGGTTGTTAATCACGTTGTATCTGATGCGGTCACTCGTACCACTAAAATGTGCTTGTAAAATGTGTATTTGATGAGTTTGTTCTATTCCTACTCTATTTAGACTTAATTGAACACATAGTAAATACACTATGATTTATATAACATGCAGAATATGGCCAGAAATGTGTGTGTGTGCCTCCAGGCCCAGTCCACAGAAGAGCTACAGTGTCTGATCTTGTCTCTAACACTTGCATCTTTTTCTCTCCGGCTGGTGGAGCGTATGGGTAGCTCCCTCTAGCAATCCCCTGCCAGGCACCAAATTTCTCCCTCGATTTTACCTAAATTAACATTTTCTCTCTTTACTTAACCCACTGGCACAGTGTATTTCTTCTGCAAACATCATGTGAAAGGGCTAGAGGCATGTTCTTTGTGAAAGCTGTAAATTGGTAGCTTATATCATTAATGATGGTAAACATCACTATAAAGGCAAGTGTAATAGGAATCAAGTGAATAATTGCTTTTGTGTACAAAAAAGGCGTGGTACATATCATGGACGCTGTTGTAAACTTCAGAAGGTTTGAAAGCTCTATTACTGAATGTAAACTGTAACAGTGACAGCAGGGCTGATGGGGAGGTGTTTTTAAAGACTTCTGGCACGTTAACAGTGACAGAGAGTGCTTTTGGACCAGTGCTTTGCCCTGTGGCCAAAGAAAATCATTAAAAACTCTGGGCACTGTGAAAGGCAGGAGACGATAGCAAAGTGATTTGCATTGCAAATAATTTGGAAATATTTATATCCATGTAAGTGAGTTTTATGTAATTAAGGAATTCCAAATGAATCGTGTGAAGAATATGCTTACATGGTCTTTTACTCAGAAACAAATGACAGTTGGCAGTAGAAATTGATCGTGTATGTGGAAGAGAGAGAGGGTGGTTGAATACTGGAACAGGCTCCCAGGGGCAGGGGTCGTGGCACCGTCCTTATCAAAGTTCAGAAAGTTTCTGGACAATGCTCTGAGACATATGGTCTGATTTTTGGGTGAGTGGGAGTTCAGTGATCTGTATGAGTCCTTCCAACTCAGGAAGGGATTCTATAAGCACATAGCATTTATTCTGGTTTATTATACTAATCCGTAATGTGTGTTTTCATTGCCTGTTTTGTGATGAACAAACTCAAAGACTTTCTGCTCAAAGACATATTAATGCAGTGTTAATGTGAACGTACCCCAAAATATTAATATTCTCTGTATTCAAAGAGTGATCAATTTTTTAGGAGAAATATTTTAAAAATGTATACACAAAAACAAAATGTTCAACCAAATAAACTCTCAATAAGTTTCTTCTAGTAGTGCTGTTCAATTGCTTTGGTAGCATGGAGAACTCTGTGAGCATTTGTTAACTAGTCCTGGTGCACTGACAGTGGATTTCAGTGTTTTCCCAATTGGTGGCAATGTGACACTTAGACTTCAACAGTGGAGCAGAAGTGTTCAGGCTGACAGGAAAATAAGAACATTGTCCAAGCATTCTGCTAAACACTCCTAAACCTGTGATACTTAAATATGCTGAGGAAAATACGAGGACTGCTCTGAAAGTAATGCCTCCTATTTTATTATATTGGTCCGCAACACTGGAGGTGGATGTTGTTGGAATGGCGATATTGGAATAACCTTCCTGCCAATATTCCATTACATTTTGTTGCTGTGTGAGAGATGGCAGCAGAAGGGTATTCTGGTAAAATGTTATCTGACATGGAAATGCATATGAAGCAAAGGTTTGTGATTGAATTCCTCTACAGGGAAAAAATTGCACCTACTGATATTCATCGATGCTTCCTATGGAGACCAAACAGTGGATGTGGGCACGTTAAGACAGCGGGTGATGTGTTTCAGCAGTGGTGACAGCAACATGAAAGACAAGCCATGTTCCAGACGGCCATACACAGCTGTCACACCACTAAATGAAGAGCGTCTCTATCAGCTCATCCACTTGAGTTGTCAGATTATGACCAGGGAACTGTGTACAGAGCTGAATATGCATTGGAAACAATGATGGCAATGTTGGAATATCCACAGAGTTTGCACCAAGTCCCACAAATGCTCATGCAGGAACAGAAAAAACACCATATGCAAGTTTTTCAGGATCTCTTGAACCAATATGAGGTGGCAGGTGACAGATTCCTGGATCATATCATTATCAGTGATGAGACTTGGTGTCACCACTACAAGTAGGAGTCAAAATGGCAGTCCATGGAGTGGTGACATGAATTCCTGATTGGAGAAAAACTGCAAGATGCAGCCCTCTGTGGGTAAAGTGATGTTCTCTGTCTTCTAGGATAGGAAAGGAGTGATCCTTGTGGATTTCCTGAAACCTAGACAAACCGTCAACTCTGACTGCTCCATTGCAGTGCTGGCTAAGCTTATGGCTCAAACCTCAAGGGCCAGGCCAGAGAAGACAGCTTATCTCTTGCAACATGAGAACACCAGGCTCTATACCAGTCTGAAGATCATGGAACATACAGACAATCTTGGCTGAACTGTCCTACCACACCCACCATATAGTCCTGATTTAGTGCCTTCAGACTTATATCCTTTTGGGCTAATGAAAGCTGGACTTTATGGGCAACATTTACCTAGCAATGACACCTTCACAGCTGCTGTGAAACAGTGAGACAACACTGCTAGTGGAGATTTTTACAAGCATGGTGTTCAGCTTCTTGTTCATTGCTGACAAAAATGCACAGCTAATGGTGGTGACTGTGTTGAAAAATAGTGTTTTGTAGCTGAGAATTTGCTCTATCAAATAGTGCTATTATGCTCATTGCAGCTATTGTAGTTTCCATGGAAATAAATAGCAAGCATTACTTTCAGAGTGACCTATGTACTTACTGTTGTGTGCCTGAGATATCTACAGAAATTTTTAGCTTGCACAAATCTTGGGGTTTTTGGGGGGAGGGGGCTGTAATTCTGTTGCACCAGAGAATTGTGATTTTCTGCCATGAGAGCTCATCAAAGACCATGGTTGCACTACCTGCATCCCCAGTGACACAAGGATTGCCTTTGAAAAGCTCCTTGGCTGCCATTTAGCTGCTGTTTTTTAGCTGAAATGGTGCTGAGAAATCCTTGACTGCCCCTGTCTACCCTTTCTTCTTATTCTATGACCACTCATTTTCCTTGTTATTCTCTTCAGTCTGTCAATAAAACGGTCTGATACATTTTATGAAACTGCTGCTCTTACATACAGTAAACTGGGAAGAGTGACTGAATATTAGCTGACTATTTTGATCTCTTAAAATATTTGCATCCTCCTCCAGAGAGAAAATATGCATTGCTTAAGGAAGAAGTGAGAAACATACTTCTTATATGGGCACCGGTTGCCAGTTGGGGAAATCACAAAAACTAGTCCTTCTGCCCAAATGCCACAATGTAAAACAAAACATCTGATACACCCTTTAGAACAAACAAATAAATAAATAAGCATAGGGCTCTTTCCTATTGTTGCAGACACTTAGTACGACTATGGCGTTTAGACCAAAAATATGGTAATATATTAGAGTAGCAACCAATACAGGACCTTAAAACATACATAAAATGAAATAGAAAGAGCTTGAAGTCTTTGTGTCTTAAGTGAATGTTAATATAAATTTTCCATTTTCTTTTGCGTATCACACAAAAATATTCACATAATAGCATTATTCAGTGTGGAAGCTGAACAATAACCATGCAATGCAGACAATGTACTTTTTCCATGTAGAATTGCTGTCAGAGTATGACCAATCCTGGTTTGCAGTGTAATGGAGCAAAAAGTCAGCAAATACTTCCCCTCCTTGTGTCAGAAGTACTAGGACTGAAAAAGAGTTGCCATTTCATTTGCAGCTGGCTAGATGTGACCAATAAAAGCAGCAACCCAGTAGGAGGAATAGCAGTAGGAGTGCTTTCTCCTATTCCATAAATAGGATCATGGTAGGGTTTCTGAATCATAGCTAGAAACCCTGGCTCCATTTCAGAAGTGCCTTCAGTGATAGATTCTGCACATGGATTTCTTTTACCAGAATTTGTATAGAAAATAAAACCATAGTAAGAAATGTACATTTTCCAGAATAGTAAGAATACCAGAAATTTTTAAATAGTCTGTGTGTTGGCTTGATACTAGTGGATCCATTCTCTTAGCTGTATGCCCACTGTGGCAAGGGGCTTCAGAGCATAATGTGTGGGTAATAAGCTGTGCTTATAGAGAGAAACAGAACAGTATGGGCATAGTCTGTTATGAGAGCAGTTTGCACCTCTGTAGATCTGTGTACTGAATAACCTTTATATACTGTGATTATCACCTACTGGAAATAGCACAGTTTTTCTCCTGTTGGTTTTTGTTTATTACCACTCTTGCTATGCTGAAGCTTTCCTGTCTCTGTATGGGAAAATGAGTAAGGAATTTCTCAGCTTTGCTATGCATTTGAGATGTATTCCTGGTTGTTGTCTTAGATCTTGATCATATCCTTCCTCATTAACTTGCTACATACTGAACATGTAGAAGACAGTGCTATCTGATATGCAGTAAAGGAAGATGTTTTCTTTGGAAGCTTTTAGTTCCATCTTAACTACATTTTAACACTGTGTAATTCTTCATCTTCAAAACTTTTCTCAGTATGTTTTTTCTTGGTCTGGAAGTCTGAATTAGTCAACTATATGAACCTAACTGTGGCCCTACACCTTATGCTAATTAGATATCCTTCAAGAGCTGGAAATAGTGTAGATCAGTACTTCAAAAAATTCTTTTGGTTAGTAAGTACCAAAGATAAAGTCTTCATTTTTAGAAATGTTTTTATTAGTTCCAGAAAATATAAGTAAATCGAATTAGTATATTTAATAATGAGCACAGTGTTAACTTTATTTTGCATACAGCATTTTGTCTTCACAGTATTTTTGTACATGGTTTATAAAACTGTAAGTCTGGAAGAGCTGTTGCTTGCCTGTCATTCATTATAGCATTTACTTATTCAGCTTCATCATCAACAGCATCAATGGATGTTGATGAGATGTGGATGACTTACCTGCAATTTTTTTCTTTTCCTTTCATCTGTCTTCAGGCAAGGAAGAAAGACAGGCAGTGCAAAGTTCAACTATCCAGTGATCAATGACAAATTATATAATGCATGATTATAATGGTGTTAAGTAAGTTGAGATGTGAATAAACTCTTTTGATGAAAAGCTTATTAGCCTATTAATGTGTCTGGGGCTTGGAAAATTATTGTGATAGAATCATTAAAATGAATATTCCAATTTTACCTTTATTCATAAGCTGTATTTTCTTTTTAATTTACATCAAAGGAGTTATAATGCTAAATATCTTAGTAATGATTTTATTAAATAAATCTGATTTCTCTTCATCTATTCCTGTCTAGTTCAACAGTCGGTTGACAGTTGCACTTAGAACAACATTTATGGAGGCTAGGATTGTTTTGAAGTGACAACTGACATTGAGTTGATAATGTGATTCATTCAAATACGTAAATAAATGAGAAAAATGTGGTTTCAGTATTTCTGCTGAAATAACTGGAACTACTGATTCATGGAAATCTAAGTGGTATCATTATACTTTTTTCACTAGGAGAGATTACATAGTTTCACATGACTAAGTGCTTGATCCTATGAAATCTGTTACTTCTAGTGGTAGACCTAACAAATATGAGATTGCTGATTTTTTTTTTTTTTTTTAAATAAAATATTCTGTGAATGCTGCTCTGGAAGCAATGCCTCCTATTTTGTTATGTTGGCCCACGTCAGAGGCAGACGTTGTTGTCATGGCAGTACAGCTTGAACCTTCCCGCCAATATTCCATTGCATTTGTTGCCATGCAACAGGTGGCTGCAGAGGGGCATTTGGATAGAATGGCATCTGACATGGAAGTGTGTATGAAGCAAGGGTGTGGCACTGAAGTCCTCTACAGGGAAAAAATTGTACTTATTGACATTCATCAGCAATTGCTGAATGTCTATGGAGACCAAACAGTGGATGTGAGCACGGTGAGGTAGCGGGTGGTGCATTTCAGCCGTGGTGACGGTATTGTGAAAAACAATGTTCCAGACAGCCATGCAGATTTTTACAAGCATGGCACAGCTGCTGGTGGTGACTATGCTGAGAAATAGTATTTTGTATCTGAGAAAGTATTCTACCAAATAGTTCTATTGTGCGCTTTGTATCTGTTGTAGTTTCCATGGAAATAGATAGGAGGCATTACTTTCAGAGAGACCTACGTGTGTATATGGTTGTGGGACAGCGTGAAGAATGACTTTGTCTACAGCTTCAGCCATAGCAGTGTTTGTGCTGAGCAATGTCAGAGTGGTGAGGAGACGCCGATTATGCTGAAAATGCAGTGAGGGTATGATTACACACGGAAATAGATTTGTGCTGCTAACATATTAAGTCAGTATGTCAGGAGATAATAAAAAACGCTAACTGTGGGACCTTGATCTGGATCCCCATGCTTATGTCTACAATGACAAATACTAAGGCAGAATATAACTTAATCTCTAGGGTAGAAGAGGAAGTGATTAGGATGAGATCTCTGTTCTGTACGCTTCTGGAGGCTAGTTGGGTTGCTTTGAAGTGAATCTAATCAGGTCCCATTGGATGAACAGCAGTGAACTGATGGAAAGCATTAGATGCACTCTCAGAGATTATCTTTCAATTTAATTCAAGAGGAATCCAGTTCAGGCTCACTTATATCACTTTGTGATGCAAAGCAAAGCAAGTTTGTGTTTGCACCTGCAGGTTGGAAGGCCAATGGTATTCTGGGTTCCATCAGAAGAGGGGTGCCCAGCAGGGCAAGGGAGGTGATTGTCATCCTCTGTTCTGCCCATGTGAGGCCCCAGATACTGCATACAAGTCTGGGGCCCCCAACACAGGAAAGATGTGGAGCTTTTGGAGAGGGCCCAGAGAAGGATCCAAGGGCTGGAGCACCTCTCCTATGAAGACAGGTTGAAGGAAATGGGCTTGTTCATTCTGGTGAAGAGAAGGCTGCAGGGAGACCTCATTGTGGTCTTCCAATATTTAAAGGGCATTTATAAACACAAGGGAGATCAAGTTTTTACACAGGTAGATATTGATAGGACAAAGGAGAATGTTTTAAAACCTAAGGAAGGGAAATTTAGATGAGATGTCGGGGCAAGTCTTTTATTGAGAAGGTGGTGAGGTTGCCCAGAGAGGCAGTGGATGCTCCATACCTGGAATTGTTTAGGGCCAGGTTTGGTGGGGTCCTAGGCAACGTGATCTAGTACTTGACTTAGTGGCTGACAACCCTGTTTGTGTCAGAAAGGTTGGAACTTGAACCTTGAGGTCCCTTTCAACCCAAGCCATTCTATGTTTCTATGGAGTTGAGGCAGTGATGAAGTTTACTTCACACCGATGGGAACTAAAACACTAATGTAGACTAGACTTCTGTAGTGGTAGGTTCTGATAAACAGCAGTTCAGAATCAGGGCCTAGTTCTCTGAAACCCAAATCCTATTATGGGAGAACATATTCCTCTGAAGAAGTCCAGAAAGATAAGCCTCTCTATGCTTAGCTAATATTTGTCAGTATAACTGTAATTATAAAGACTGTCTTGCCTCCCTAATATCATACAGTCATTTCAGACAAATCTTTTCAAGGCATTTTATGTGCAGGGTATTTTATTATTTTTGTAGTATGTGATTGCTATTAATATTATATGGATATATAATATCCATATTATAAAAATGAAAATATTATTAGGATGTTATATTTCTGAGAAAATAAAAAGTATGCATCTACAGTTTTGATGAAGCAAATAAAAAGATTGCTGAACAGTAATCTTTTTAAAGTGCGGAGCACTGTTCCACAGGATTTCACATTAGTAGTAGGCAGAAAAATAATTCTTTCCAATTAACAACCTGTTTCGTATGGTTGGAGACCTGAATTCTGTATAAGCTCAATGGTCAGTTTTGATTTGTTTCATAAGGTTTGAAAACACATATTGCCTCTGTTGGCTTGCAGCTTTGGATTAGCTTGGCTAGCACCGTTTTGAACAATGGAGCAAAAATCCGTCTGCCACATCTAACTATCTGAAAAAGATTGAAATGCACATACACAAATCTATTGCTTGATGTGAAGCTGTCAAAATCAACTTTTGTGCTTCAGAACTTTTGTTTATGGAATTAGAACATCTGATAGTGAAGTCCAAGGGGGGACTGGAACAGTAACGTATGTTGCTGTTCAGATATTAAATGGCTAATTACATTTCTTCTGTTTTGTTCATACTTCTAGTCAACAGATTTGGACAAACTCCTTGTCTATTTTTGACACCTATTAAAGATACCATTAATTAGATTCTTTAAGTAGTTCTTATTCATCCTCAGTATTCTTGTTACGTGATTTTCTTAAAAAATCAAGCTTTGTGCTGCAGTTCCCAGCATCATCAATTTTAACTTGCTGTCTTGTAGGGCATTTTCTTGTGGCAGACTTTTAACAGTTATAAGTTATGGTCCTATGTACACTTTTTTTAAAAAAAAGAACAACAATATAGGGCAGCTATTCACAGGTTATGTATGTCTTATTCCTCTGTTCTGAACACCACAACATCAGTGGTGGCTTAAGGTTCAGTCCAATTTTCATCCAAGAGGAAATTCAGAACAGGTCTCTGAAATGAACTTTCCCTCCATTATACGTGTTCATTTTGTTTTGTTTCTATATTGATAGACTACATATGGAGGAAGTCCTCTGGAAGCGTGAAAGTATCATTAATCTCAAATTTAATCTCTAATTTTTGAGAACCAACAAATGCAAGACTAGCCTATCATTTTATTTAATATGCTGAGGATTTCATTAGATTATCTCATTTTAAATGCTCTTTCCTCTTTATGTAGGTATCTTCTACTTAAATGCAGTGCTTGTCTATAAAAATTTTATAATGTGATTGCTCTAAGTGGTAAATAAAGGAAACAAATATCATTTCTTTTCTCTTCTGTTCATTATATTATACCACAATTTACACTGACTCTGCTTTCCTGTATAAACTAGGGAAAATGGTGTACACCAGGATCTTCTAACTATGGACTCTGGTCCTTTTTTAGTCTTGTTTGTGTTGACTGGAATAGTGTGAGAACTATTTTTAAACAGGTCTGGACCACAGTGGCATGATTTATGGGCATGGACATCTTTAATTTAATCATTATTCTAAGGAAATATAGCGGCATGACCCTGAAAATAGGCAGAAATAGATCTGTTACACCTTTATGTATTCGTATCTTTAAACTGAAAAGACTGGGAAGAACTGAAAAAGAGGTTTTATCTCTTTTTTCTCTTTAAACAACTGTTACTTTCCAGAAAAGGAGCACTTTGCACCCTTCTAGTCAGTTGGTATCCATAAATTGAATCACTTCAGTATGAATTGTGATGGTTTCTAGAATAGCACTGGTGAGCTTATCTGGCGTACATAAGCATTTAAGGAGCAGTGGAAATTCAAAAGTTGAAAGGAAATGCTCATGAGAATGATCTTATGGGAAGATGAAAGTTTCAAATGGGAGCTTGCAGCCCATTTCTGTTAGAAAATCACCTGTTACAATACATTCTTAAAAATTCTAATTCTGCAAAAATGTAGAATATAAATCTCCACTCTCTCTACAACATACCGACTTTAATAGCATTATTTCTAGTTCATAACTGTAAGCATTTCTGTTTATCTTCTTATGACCAAAGTCTGTCTGCAGTAAATTTGTTATCCATCTAACTTAAGCTAAGAAAGATGGATCAAGTTAAGCTAATTCGGAAAGATTGCTATTTCATTAGTTCTCAGATACTTTTTTTAGGGAAGCAGTGCTTACAAACATACCTATAGGTCAGTCTGCATATTAGCTGTGTTTAGCAATGAAATTTTGCTGCTTTCAGGTACTTCCTGCATTAGTTTGTTTTCTGTTGTAGGTTTTCTTGGTTTTGTTTTTGTTTTAACTTAAAGATAATGATGTGAAATTACAACAAACACATCTTGGAGCAGATGCTGGATCTGGTAAATCAATCCATCTATATTTTAAAGAGCATCGATTCTCTTAAAATAATGTATTTTCAATTCTAAGGTAAACATACAAGTAGATCAGTACTTCCAGCATGCTGTGAGTTGCTCTTGTAGTGATTTATTTTTTTCAGACATCTGTTCTAAAATTTCTTGATAAGGGTTAATCCTGTAGAATGGGAGAAATATGTTTCCTATGTAGTCACTTTTTAACTAAAGTACTTTTTTCTCCCTCCAATTATGTATAAGCTAAAAATGTGTAAATTAAAGTAATTGTGTGTATTTGTGCACTTATAGACTATATATATTTCAATGTGGAAAAACAGAATATTAGAATCTAATATAAATTGCAGGACCTGGAAACTCTTCTTTGGAGGAATGAAGGAATTCTTAAGGAGAAGGTTTTTTTTTTCCTTTTTATGTTTTGATAGTTATGGAAGATTTCATTAGTCAGTTTAAAAACATCTTTCAGAAACCATCAGCTCTTACAGCTATCCAGCTGTTACTGGGACCTTCACAGACCACCTAAACATGGTGTTGAGTATTATTTATGATTTACCAACAATATTCATTAAAATGTTTGTGTTTTCCAGACAAAAATGAGACTATGGCAATCTAGTATTGCTTTGTATAGATGCAATCAACTATAGGCTTATCATGTTGCCTCTGACTAAAATAATCAGCTAATATTTCTCCACTGTCATGGTGGAAGTACAACACAAGCATCTGATATGTCATTGGAGCAGAGTTGAGGATAGGAGCTTATTCTTGTAACTGTGGGTAAGGATATGATGTATGTGACGTGCTTGAACAGTTGAGGATCTGCTTCCCATGCCATGGGATGAGTTGGGAACTCTGTAAATGGACTTTTTCTCTCTCCTCAGCTCTTTGACAGCTTTCAGAACATCGCTGGGTAGGGCTGTATAGAAACCTGATGAACAGAGAGGACCTTTGTGTTTACCCTCTTTTTCTGAATGGACTGTCCAGACAATTACTTCTCACTGTTCCCACTTATTATGTGCTTCACTGGATGAAATGAATTTCCTCATAGGACCTCTTGGAGACTCCTGGTCTTAAGGAAGTTGCAGAATGTAAACATGCAGTAGAAGCTTATAGGTTCAAATATGCTTGCTTGTTTCCATTCTGGAATTAACTGAAAAAAAAATGTAGGTTTTCAGAAAATTGCTTGTGAATAATTGATTTCAGTTTCAGGGGAAAAACTTTTTCCTTGATCACACCTCCGTGAAGAATGATTTCAGAGCTGTGAGGTGAGAGTGCAAGGATATATTAGCATGACCCTCATTTTGGTTCCCAGTTTTCACTAAGAAGCTGTGAATGCCATTATATCTAAGTCTAAATTTGCAAATAAACAAAAGATAAAAGGTTTAGATTAAGTATGAAATCAGGCACCTGTAAGATTTTCAAATCTGTAAGATTTGAAAAACTTTCCCCCACAGATAGCTTGAACAAGTCAATATATATATGCAGCTTCCTCTAAAAATATGCCAAGACGAAATGAGTTTGTTTTGGCATGTATTTATAAAACCATCACTGGTGATTCCCTGCTCAGCAACCAAAAACTAAACAATTCTCCTATCTCTGCAACTGGGAAAAGGGCTAGAGTTAAGTCTGCTGGAGATCACTAGTTCTTGTAAGAGAAAAGATTCAGCAACCTGAACTGTATTTATGAAAGAGAGGATTTTACCAAGGAGACAATGAGCATTCATTTTGAGCTCGAGAAGCTTAAGTGGCAAAGATTCATAGTGTGGTTGCAGAATATGCTGGAAGCTTTTCTATGGCAGATGTAGTGTATGAGATCCAAATCACAAATTGGATTATATTTCTCTTGCACACAAAAAAGGATATGGATATTTTCAAATTTAAGTCCCACTCATTTAGTGTACCAGCTGCTTTATCATCATTTAGTCTCCTTTTATTCCACTAACAGTTCTGATATAGTTACAGTTCTTCTCATTGAACATAACAAAAATATACATTCAGAAAGCAGCTGATTGTGCAGTCTGGTATGACTGGATGGTATAATCCACTACAGGAATAACAGAAAAGTAAATTCCATACATTCTGCGTAATTAGGGAAACCAGGCATGCTAGCTCTGATTTTTCACCTCGCATTTGCATGAAACCAGTGTAAAAGTGGAAAGTCAAACCCATTATTTTCTTCTATTTAATCTCTTCCAAATAACAGTGCTACACTCCTTCTTGGCAGGGTTTAATTAAAGGCTCTGGAGATTTTTCTTAAAAGCAAGTTTGAGATTCTTCAGGAGACTCAACTGTGAATTCATCTGACCAGGAGAAATGTGGCAGAGCCCTTGTCATCATTATAGTATTTACAGCACATGCATGTCTTTGTGTGAGGGTTAAAATAATATCATTTATATATAAAATTATATCCCCAGGAGCAGAGCTTAAAACAGTTTTCTGCTAACTGAAGGAACAATTCCACTTTTTTTCTTTTCACAAACAACTTTGAAGTGAAGGGGAAATACAGATTGACTCAGTTGTTCTACCTTCCCTTTCAGAGCCAGGTTCACTTGATATTTAATATACGTACTGTGAAACTCCGCACAGTCTTCCAATCCTACTTGGAGTTCTATCAGCTTCTTTTCTGCGCACTATATAAAGACAAAACGCACAAGCACCTGTTCCTAAGTTTTTAGATGCAGCTGAGGATGGTTAGCTTAGAGATTGCTCATACTTATTTTTGTTCAAATCTAACTTACCTATCTGTAGTGTCCAGAGGCTTAACAGAATTTTAAAATGTTGGGGATTTTTTTGGCTTTCCTTCCT
>PPHD01015127.1:0-13377 GCA_002909625.1 Bambusicola thoracicus | reverse complement strand
AATTTGTTTCCAACTTTCCAAGGTTTCAGCTGAGTTGTAAGCAGTTTTTGGGGCAATATGTATATGCGTTTAGCCATAAGCATTGCCTCTACTGTGGTAAAGACTAAAGTCAGGTTTTTAATATGGCATTTATTCATGGAGTTGTTTAAAAACGCACTGCAAAATTGCCTATTCAATGCATAGTTACTTCCACTCCTCAGATGTTGTTTGTTTTTGAGTTTAAAAAAAGTATTTAAAATTATTTTTCATATTACTTGCAGATTATCCTTGAACTTTTTAGATACATTTGCAAGTATAATTGTTTTGGTAAATACAAACCCAAAACAAAAAGCATCTGCAGTTTCAGCTAAACGCTCCTTAAATAGTGAAGATGAACACTAATGTGGAATAAATGTTAAAAGGTTACTGAACGATGGAGATTACAATCTTAGTAAACTGTATTCATTCCTATTCTCTTGCAGAATCTGACTGAGGACGTTGGCCAAGACGATCACCAGACAGGTATTTAATAAGGATGCAGTAGAAATAGATCACAACAATTTAATCTTGCTTTGTGAAATAAGTGTCTCTAGCATTATGGAAACTGAGATTTTTAGGAAGCTGAGGGAGTTGTAGAAAGCAACTACAGGATTGTTTTTTTCTTTTTTTTTTAAAGATTTCTTCCAAATATTTGGGCTTTTAATTTCCCCAGTTGAGAAGAACCGACAGGTTTCAGCAGTATGTTATTTTACAATTTCTTGGTATAAGTTCTTTAAGAAGACCTTACGACAAATTCCTCTCACTCCTTGGACTCAACCCATCAGACTAGCAGAATATCCGTGTTCTCACAGTGTTTTGGCTCTTGAAATTGCATTAGTGAGAACAGAGCAGAAGCAAGGCCTCTCATGGCTATTGTGTTGCCTGTGACCGAGTTTAAATGCTGTGCTCCAAACAACCCAACCCTTTTTTTTGAGTGATTTTGTTGGATGGAACTTGTTCCTATTTCTTATGTAGATTTTCAGTAAATATCTAAGGGCTATTTCTTAGTTCCCAGTCTGTTTTCTGCTCTACAGAATTTCACTGTTTTTGAGGCCATCATCTCAGGCGTGCGGTACTAGCATGCTGCCAATTCTTGATTCACCTCCATTTGTGCTTTGTGGCTTGATATCTTTCAACGTGTGCTACCTCCTTTCTTCCTTAAAGCTGACATCTTCCTTGATTCCCTTTTTTTTTTTTTTAATTTCTTTCTGTGTTTCAAGCATGATACTTAATGAGGAAGGAAAATAACTTGTTGGCTTCAAGCCCTACTACTTAGCAGAGCAGTTCTTCATAACTGGCCACATCTGTCGTCTCATGTCTCAAAGTTGTTCTTTCCCCTGAGTTGTTAGCTATGTGTGCTGATGTTACCCTGAGCACTTAAGTGAGGAGAGCTGTCTGCTTCTCCTGGAGATTTGTGGGACAAACTTGTAAGTCTACCACTCTCTTGGCTTAGAGCAGTGTGAAGACGTATACTGGGCTGGGATCTGACAGAACTCACCTGTGGCTTGTATCACCTCCTCCATGCTGACTTTGTTTTGTAGTTGCACTGTCTTCCCCTGCCAGAAGGCTTCTATCAAATGTTTTCTGTCAGTGTGCTTGGTGATTTCGTACCTGAAGTTAGCTCATTGTGTAAAAGCTCTGCAGAAGAGGTTGTCAGATGCAGGTAGTTTTGACAGACTGCTACTGTCCATTTGTTAGAACTGATGTCTTCTTCTATCTCCTACTGGAGACTTGGAGTTTTCCCCTTTGTGATCTAGGATCTTGGACAGAACCTGAATGCATCCTTATTTTGCACATGAAAATCTGTTCTGTAGTCTCTTCTAACTTTTGATTGCAAAACTGTTCTGAAGCATGAAGTATTGGTTTTGAGGCCGTCAAGTACTGTTACTAATCAATAAGAGTAAGTAAGTGTGCTTAAGGTATTTGGAATTTTTCCTCTCTTGCTTAGCACTACCATCATAAAAGGTCAGTTAAGAAATCAGCCTTAGCATTCCCATTATCTCTTTGGGAACGTATTTAAGTATGTTGTTGATTTTAATGTACTGCTTTATTCTGACACTTGTTGTTATTGCCTGCTTTGTGTTTGTTTGAATTAAGCTGTTTCAAAACTTAAACATACTCATTGAATGAGTTCGGACACAAAATCCTAGTAAATAATGTATTTTTTTTTAATAGCTGTAAAAGAGCTTTTTGAACCAGGAAAAGGTATGAAATGAGAGCTGAAAGGAGAAGTTGCTATTGGCAAATTCTTATCTTCAGATTTCATTCTAGTGTTCCTTATTGCTTCTGCCCTGTTTTATATCTCTTTGCAGGAAAAGGTGAAGCCCCAGTGTTTGTATAACTTCCAGCCTTGAGTTCAGTTGAAAAGTATACTTGGCCTCCCGCATGTGAGGACAAGTAGACATGCAGGGAGCTATTTTGGCCGTTGTGAATATAGTGCAGTGATATCTCATGTGCCCACTTGTTAGGGGACTTGACACTCGTGAAACATCTTACAGCAGAGTCTTACGTAAGTCTGGAAAAAACAACCCATCTTTTCCAAATCATTTCATATCACTGTGCCTAAGTTTTCATATTTTCTATTCTCTGGTATTACTTATGGTGCAGTAAGAAGAATCAAGACCTATTCATTTTATTGTGCAGCTTACAGAACTGCATAGATCCTGTGGATTTATTTGAAATTCTACATCTAGAACTCATTTGACAGTCATGTTAATAAGTCTGTTGGGAAGGTTTCTTTGGGTGTTATCAGACCCAACTGGAGAGTTTTGTTTTGTTTTATCTTTTCTGAGATGTTTTTCACACTTTCAGTCTTCTGGAGCACGTCTTATCCTTAGAGATTACTGTTATTTTTCTGACGTGTATCCTGGTTAATGTTGTTACAGTGCAGTCATGTATTAAGTCACGCTGAAACAGTGACTTATATCTAAATTGAGTTGAGTCTTCTAAAAGCTGCTTGGAAAAATGGAGATTTCAGTTTTAGGTTACCCTTTATTTATAATGCTTACTGTATTCTTTCAAAGCAAGTATTTTTGAGCTAACAAATAAATATGCTGGACATCTCAATTATTCTAGACAAATTTCATCTTTTTAAGCATTAATGTTCTTTTTCTGGGACCATAACTTAAGCATTTAAGAGCTGGAAGATGGGTTTTTCAGATTTTCTTCAGTGATTTGGGAACTATCTGGCACTTTATTTCAAAATATATCACACATTACAGTTACAGTCTCATAAAATGCGTTAGCATTGAGTGTGTTGATATATATTGGAAAAATAAGGTAGGCTGTCAATGTGTCATGGGGCTTTAACTTATCAGCTGTTCCTAAGGGTAAGAATCACCCGTTTGCTCTTTTTTTCCCCTCCTTTTTATATGTATTAACTTGAAAATTTCTCTCCTGAATTTGATATTAGTCATTTTTGTCATGCCTACNAGATAGTTGGATTCATTAAACCGTTTGCTCTTTTTTTCCCCTCCTTTTTATATGTATTAACTTGAAAATTTCTCTCCTGAATTTGATATTAGTCATTTTTGTCATGCCTACAAATCTAGCAGCTTGTCAATAGCTCACATTAAAGTCCTACTTGGACTATTGAATTGTGACTTGTTTACTTATCCAGACTGAAATGTCTGTANAAATCTAGCAGCTTGTCAATAGCTCACATTAAAGTCCTACTTGGACTATTGAATTGTGACTTGTTTACTTATCCAGACTGAAATGTCTGTACAAGTACATATCCTGCTGTCTCCTGACTGTTTTAACAGAAGTTTGGAAGGGGGTGGAGGGGAAATTATTTTGCTTCTGCTCTTTTTTTGTTGTTGTTGTTTTAGAGAAGAAAGCCCTTGCAAGTCCAAAGCAGTTCTGTAGTGTGGAATTCGAGATAGAGGAGGTGATTTTTTTTTTCCTCTTTACCTGGTTTTACGAGAAGATTGTAAATGGTTTGGTGGTCTGATGAATACCTTAGCTTTTTTCTCATCTCATATCTGAAAAATGATGATTGTTCAGTGTTTGTGGTGGTCTCATTACATCATTGAGTGAGTTGCTTTATCTTTTTCAGTTACTTCAGCATTCACAGTTTGTACTTACTTTTCTTTTGAAACATCCATCTACTTAAACGTCAGAAGAGCAGAAGTGTTCACAGTTATTATCTAGAGAGTAGGTGAAATGACGTGTCTTTAAGTCTCTTCTATAGCGACACAATTTGCAGAATTCTTTTTAATTGACCACTGTTCTTTCTTTTTTGTTTGTTCTGGTTTTGTTGTTATTCTAGGAGTGTCTCTCCCTTGTGGTGCTTATCTTACGTACTGTGTTATATTTCTTGGGGTGAGTTTTAGCTCTTGAGTTGATGTATCTCTGGTAACTTTGTTTCCTGCAAATTTGGAACTACTGAATAGAACGTTTGGCAAACAACATTTATACTCGGCAGGCTTTTGGCTGGTGGTGGCCTATTCAGCAGCCATTTGGAGGCTCTACCTTGCAAATGCTAGCTTCAAGTGTCAAAAAAACAGTGAGAACTAGGAGGGTTCTGCCATTCTTGAGTTGAGACCCAGGAGTAAGAAACTTTGAAGATAATCACATCAGAGAAGCTGCACTTGGTAAGTAAAGTTCCTGTCAAACTTTGCATGAAGTCAGAGAGAGCTGCATGTGCGTTTGCAGGTGATCGGACCTGTGAGAAGTGGAATTAGATGGGAAAACCCAGGCATTAGTAAGGTCTGTATGGAAAAGGTTAATATTAATACTACTTAGTGAGCTGCGCTGTAAAATAAGAAATTGAAAGACTTTAAATGAAGCTGCATTTGGATAGTTTTTAACTTCAGATAGAAGTAGCAAAAAATCCTGCTTTTTTTTAACTTTAAGAAACTGCAAGAAGATTATAACTACCCTTCAGATTTGATATACACTAATTCTAGTGACAAAAGTAAATATTTTTCAAGTGATGTTCTTGCAGTGTGGTTTTCAGTAGTTTATGGGTCATTCAACAGTTAAAACATAGCGAAGATTTAGTCCAAAACTAAGTTATTAAGATGCTAAAGCTCTGAAAGCAGAGATATGTTTATATCACATATAGATATATATGAATCTAGAATACGTTTGTCTACCTTGTGTCTTTGTGTGTGGGTTGAGCGTATGCATTTAATAATAGCCATTCACCAATTTCTGAGCTCTCTTCTCTTTCCTTTTCTGTCAGTTTGATAACTGCAACTAGATACATTCAAACCAAGAAAGGGTGTAAGTTTTTGTATGAGTCGTTGGAGAAATTGGGATGCGATGAATTCTGTTATCATTTTAAGACTTCAAACAGGAATTCTTGGATTAAATTTTTTGGTTTGTCTGAGGTTGCAGAGCTGATAAAATGATTTTCCCATTCTATAACTTTTATTTATTTTCATCTTTTGCTATGCATCTCTCTTCACAGAAGCCTTGCATATTTCTTTTCCCAGTAAAACAGCAAGCATTAGCAGGAGTAAACTGGACAAATTCTAGGGGGTTTGGTTTGGTAGTTTTGGTTACGTTTTACCAGCATCCAATGCCTGTGGCATCATAAATAGGTTTCTAAATAGGCATACAAAAAAAAAAAGTTTTCAAAGGAATGAGGTGACTGTGGGTTGTATTCAGATACTGAAGTACATACATACTTTCCAAAGCAATCTATTTGTTAGCACACGTTTGATTTATTAAGTTTGTGTCTGAGTTTGTTCATAGTTCTGAAGCTGTTGGCTGTCTGTAGCCATCTATTAAGTTCTGCTGTCATCTTAAATGTCCTTAGTTAGTGTAGGTTTTTGAATACCAGAACACTATATAGAAACTTGATTTAAAAATCCATAAAACTTCATACTTTGAGTAATTTATGGAAGTACAATTTGGTGGTACCATTAATTTGCAGGTATGATAAGATGGAACTAATGCAGTCATAAGAAGAGGTTCATTAGTTTCTTTAATCTGGGTAGTAAAATGCTTTGGGCGTGCTATGAAATTTTGGTGGTCTCTTGCTTATCTGTTTCAATTATACTTATTTTTGAGAATGTGATTATTGTTAATATCCTTTTATTATATATTCAGGGTAATGCTTTTAGGAGTACATTCTTCTGACAGCCATTAGACGTTATATTTTGATATGATAGAAGTTTGAGTACAATGCTGGATTTCTTTTTAATAACTAGTTCAATTATGTTATAAATATACAGTGCTCTTAAAACTTTCCTGCTAAAAGATAGTGTAGGTATGTCTGTGCTTTCCTGGGAGAAGAGCTTAGCTTATAAAAGAGAGAAGCAAGAGGGGGGAAAAAAAAGTATAGGAAGAGTATATAAACTGGAAAGAGTATTTCGTGAACTAGAGAGAGAAATTTTCTTAACAAAAGTGAGTGTAAAGGTAAGACCAAAGAAGGCATGTTAAATTTAAAACTTTGTTAGTTGAAACCAAATTTGTTGATGCTTATAACTGGTATGACCATATTGCCTACTATCAGAGCAATCCTTACTTTTATATGTCTAATAGTTTCAGTGCATGTTTACAATAAAGTACATACAGCAAAGCCTGTGAGGCTGTAAGGTTCCTTACATGTGTTTCTCCTATAACAGGAGAGAGACTTTCAAAGATACGAAGAATAGGTAAGCATAAGATTGCCATTAGTATTTGTTGGGAATTGGGCCTGTGGTTTCAGTCTGTTCCCCTGGTGTCACATGGTAGTACAAGTTTTATTGCTTAATTCTGTACTGTGATTTAAAATAAAAGATTTTGTGAACATGTCAGTAAAGCAGAGCTAAACTTGGATGCTGTTGAAGCTAAGAGAAGGTAGCTTAGGCATGCTGTAGTTTTTCATATTTTCTTGCAAGTTTCTTTGGCATCGCTTTGTTTCCAGATTTTTATACCTCACCTCTCCCTTCCTTACCTTCTAAAATTTCTCTGCATAACATTTAGAGCTTTGTTAGCTCTTTGAGCTGCTCCTACACATACCTTTTTCTGGTGTCCATGTGGTCTTCAGTATATGAAAGCAGGGCAAAATTTTGCCTGACTTTTTAGCCTATTGCTTTCATGAGGCAGCAAAGATAATTAAAGAACTTGCTGTGCTAATATATAGAAAGGTTTATGTGGGGATTGGTTTTTTCTTTTTCTTTTTCCCTTCAGTTTAATTACAGGTTTGGTGAGCTGGATTAGCACGCTGAAGAGTTACCAGAACTGGTAAAAGGAAGAAGTAGGAGTATGCAGTTAGCACCAGTTTTTTAAATTGGCCATTTCCTACTTGCAGAACTTCACTGTTTAAGAACAACCTGAGCAAATTGATGCTCATTTTTTTCCTAATGATTGTTAAGCATCTCTTTGCAAAAAAAAAAGCTCTAAAAAAAACCAACAGAAACAACAACAGAAAAGCAGCCACCCAAACAACAACCAACCAAACAACAACCTCAAAGAAAAAAATGCACCCAAAAAGAATCCCCTTGCCCCACCTCCTGCAACAAATCAAAGACAAGTGGAAAAAAACCCTCCTTTCCTTGCTGTCAGTACCACAAAGAAGTGTGGATTAAAACAAAAGGTTCTGTTTTCTAGAGCTATGCTGCTTTAATCTTTGGGTTGCACCTGTATTTCAAAAAGTAATGAACAACTCTCAAGTTCTGATCTGAATTAATTACTAAAAAAAATCAGACTGATGACTTAGATACTTCTTCAGGATAGACTAAGTTCATGCCTTTTGTCAGACTGAAGTGGCACTGGTGTAATTGTGTATTTTGGCATAGTACTACTGACTTGAACTGAAATCTGGTCAGAGAAATACCATGGAAAACAGATTTTGCTCTGGAAAGGGGGCCTTTTCTAATTTATAAATCCACTAATTTCCTCCCTTCCCTTTCCTTTGTAATATGCCTATTAGTGGACACAGTTTGACTGGTCTGCAATAGTTTCATCTCTTGTACTGGTGTTTTTAATTCCCTCTGTAGGAAGTCTCCGGTCTTGCAGTTCATCAGACTGCTTTAGTAAAGTGATGCCTCCAAGGAAAAAGAGGAGACCTGCAGCAGGAGATGATTTATCTGCTAAGAAAAGTAGACATGATGGGTACGTCATCTTACCATGGGCTAAGACTGATGGAATATCTAAAGATGAATAGCTGATTTGATCATGTTTTTAAATACTAATCGAAATGGTATTCAAATCTGATTGGTTTCTCGATGTGGAACCATTGCCTGTGATTGATGTGAACATCTAGTTTCAGTTTGCTTCTCACCTTTTTCTAGCCATATAACAGGCTTGTAGGGAGCTTCTGTTCTTGTTTGCCAGCTGTCAAAATTGACATACTTGCTTGTTGAAAAGCTTGTAAGAGATATAGTAATGCCTTCATATGTCAAAAAAGTGAATGTAGTTGTAGGCTACTTGCAGCCACAGTCTTACCTGAAATTCTGCTAATCTTTCCCTGTCATGTTGGTGGTTTTATGCTGATCATGCAAGAGAAAGTTGAATATTGCTCGGAGAAGTTTATAGCTAACGGTGGAGCGCTGATTGAGGTAGTGCTGCTCAACTTCCCTCTGAGCAATGAAAGTACAAGTGGGTTATAACAGTGTGGAAGATCGTTGTGCTCTTTTTGGCACAGATGCTGCTTAGCTGACTGTTCTGAAAATACTAGATTTTCTGTGAATGTTCAGTCAGCCTCGGTCCTTCAGCATGCTCTAAGTGTGCTCCTTATGTGCAAGATGGTAATTACTTATGTGAAATAAAATCAAAACTTGTGGGAGACTGTGCTCTCCTGCACGGTAGATGCCATCACATGCTAGGGAGAGGGCTATAGCATACTTGTATGGTATCTTGTTGTTGGAAAGTGATGTTTACAACCAGAAAATGTGGCTGCTTCTGCATCTGCCAGTAGAATGTGAGCTTTATTACGTTCACGTATTACAGGTGACTCAGAAAACTCAAGCTTCTGTAACATGCACCTTCAGAAAGGTAAAAAGATGGGTTTCCCCTGTCAGCCTGAAGTAAGGCTGCATACTTTCCTTTTATTCACTAGCATGAGTAATAAAAATGCTAGCAGCCAAATTAAGACTCTAGTTATGCCTCTGTGACTCCATTGTGCTTAATAGGGTTGCACAACTGTAGCTGCCCTGGAATTTATTAAGTGATCTGCTGAGGCAGAAGAAAGATTTAAACTCCCTTTCATTGCTTTGAGTATGTAAAACCAGCAAGAGCAAAAAAAAAAACACTGCATGTTCTTAATATTTTTTGCTGATTTTTGAGAAATATTAGAAGTGAAAATAGGATTAAATGTTTCTAGAATCTAAGTAGAGGTGTTTAAAATTACTTCCATTTGGCAAGACCCTGACAGCAAAACAAAACAAGCTAAAACTCCTAGGAAGTAAGGTTGTCTGTAGTAGAAGATACTGATCTGTGTAATTCATATAAGAAAATGATGAGAAGCTGATTTCTTACTCTGTTAGTAGCTTATGTAATCACTAAGAGCTTTTTCAAAGCGTAATTTGAATGCTTTTTCTGTGTGCTTTTCAGTTTGTGCCTAGTGGATCTAGTCTTCATTCTACTGCCATCTAAAGTTTACTTCAGGGGAAAACCTCTGCCTGCTTTTAGAAGTGGAGGTGAAACCAGATCTGTCAGCTGTGGGCCAGAGGGGGAATATCCTTCTCTGATGTGGTTCCAGTTTTTGTTTTCCTTCTTAACTTCTAAGGTTTTTGGGCTTCCTCAGCTTCCTTTTGGTTCCTTTCTTCTGCTTTGATCTTCAAGAAAATAGCTTGTATTTCACCAGACCTGACAATAGGAATTAATTTACTGAATATTCAGCTCTTATTTTAGAGCTGTATTTTCTTTTGTGTATTTCTTCAAGTCTGGCTTAACCTTCTTTTGAGCAAGTCAGCTCCTCTGCTTTTTGGACAGAGCTCCTGCTTTTTTTTTTTTGTTTTTTCCCCAAGGTTGGACATTTCAGTGTGTTAGACAGCAATGAATATGAAATTAGGAATTTCTGCAGCAGTGTGCTCTTGTGAGTCTAGTTATCTCTAAAGCTGTTGCTTCTGACATTGTGGGAATGCTTTATACAATAAAAATGGTGCAGGTAGTTCAGTGCCGGTGTATATAATAAGAGGCTCCTAGGTCTGCTTCTTTACCAGTGCTCTCATTTTAGATGCAGACTTGCTTGAAACTTCATACTGGTAACTCAGGATAAGCCTTCAGGGGACATTAGCCTGTGTTGAAACTGTACTGTTAAGCAAAAAAAAAGGTAGTCAGAGTCTTCTGGAACATCTACTTTTCATGAAAAACAAAATGTATTATCTACAGGAGAGATTATATTTCCTACCAGAGAGGTCACTTGAGGTATTTTTGGAATTATCTAAGTTTTGTACATTGTGGAGGAATGTTAACAAATTCAGTAATTGCTCATCTCCCATTTGCTTTCAGTGTGAAAATGTTGGATGGTACTCTGAAGATTACCAATGGATTGTCATTGTTAAGAGTGTCAGCAAAGCAAAAAACAAATGTTGATAAATTCCCCTGATTTTTCTACACATGCACATATATGTGTGTATATATAAAATATACATAATCCTTACATTAATAGTTTAGTTGGATGATCTTTTCAGTCTTCACTTTTTGTGTTCCTATATTTCCTTCAGTTATAGGAGTACTAATAGTAATACTTTCGAGATGCATATTCCTTGCAGAAGGCTTATTGCAGCAGGACTCCGTACTGAAAAAAAGATTTTGAAAGGCTCTTATCTTCATAAACTCTAGACAAATATGGTACCAGGGAACTTGTAATAGCCTTCGCCCTTGGTTTCAGGCTTTTAGGGATACAGCCTCATTCTGGAATAATTAGTGGAATGATGATGCTGCCTTTTGAATAGAAGTATTTATTGGAACAAATCTAGATGTTATTGAAGTTATTTGGAGAACTGATTTCATGTGCAGACTAACTGTGGAAAACAAAGATACTTGCTTTCTTTAGCATCCCATCCTTACACAATAAGAGCTTGAATTCTGTTAATGTTCATAATTTCACCTTGAAACATTAATGGGATATTTTAGTGGGAGGATTTTTTTTTTTTTTTGCTGGAAGATGAACAGTGAAAATAATTCATTGTATTCATCTCTGGATTGCAGTAAGATTTAACCCATTTCAGAGAATGGTGTTGGAAAGAAGACAGTTCAGTGCACACCTATCAGAGCATAATGACTTGAAGGCATTTTATTTCCTTCTTGGTTTGGCAGTCTTGACCATATTCAAATTCTCACACTCCAGAGTATTCTCAATTTGGATTTAAAAGTATGAGTTCTGTATGCTGCTCTTCCATCATAATGTTAAGGGTCTTACAAAGGGTAAAACAAGTTTCATGTGAAGATGGTTGCTAGGTAAGAGTATAGTCCCTACTGTCTATCTGCATATCTGTTGTGCAATCTCTAAGCAAAGGCTGTCTGTTCCTTAGGGGAAAACAGAGGTATGTAATGTAATGTCTTGTCTCCTTTCTGATAGTCTCATTTAAACAATATTTCCACTCTTTTCTCCGGAATCATGCTGAGGGGAAAAAAACTGACAGTAATGTATGTTTGGACCTTAGAATGTTGAAAACTGGGGAAATATATCTGCTTCCCTGAAAGCTGTATTAGATCAGTAAGTCTAATACACGGTTGTATGTGTGGACTGCATAAGGAAATGATGATATGAACAGCAGCTTTACTTTGAGTTGCAAGCTCTATACTCTGCAGTGAAATAAACTTAAATTTTTAAAACACAGTCAGTGCTGTACTACTAATGTGGGAAAGTAAGACAGGAGGGTACTAACCCTGGAAGTTTTCAAATTCATTAGTATAGATAGACTTCATTATTCTACAGTTGTTTAAGCAATTGGTTTGGTTCTACTGCAGGCAGGCAGTCCGTGTTGCCAATTGTTGTAGGTGTCCAGACCTTACTCCTTGAAGTAGAGCTTTTCACATAGGCGCAGGTCTAATTTTCCCTGCCTCTGTACCTTTTCATCGAGCTTGACTTAATAGTTCTCCAGAAACTAGATGTGTGACTGTCAGGGTGTATGCTGTTATACTGTCCCTTAAGTGAATTTTGTTAAATTTAAAATGTTTCAGTTTTTAAAGATAACTGTGAGCCTTTATATAGGGAGGAATACGGCACGTTGATAGGAAAGAATTACCTGTCAAGTGAATTTATCCTGAGGGTTGCTCTAGACAGTCTTTGTCACGCCTTGTTAATATTAAAGCTTTTTTTTTTTTAAAAAAAAAACATGGTTTACTATGTAACATATGAAGCAATTGCTGAAATTGGAAGTCTGAGTGAATATGCGTGTGTTCTTTTGCTTCTGATGTGTGACTGAAATTGTATAGGTTTCTTTTATGGGCCATCAATGCATAAGCAAATTGCTAGTCTGTAATGCAGTTGTTGTAGTTGTATATCTGTTCTAAGGTACTGATGCTTGGCATTGTGAGAAAGCTATGAGCCATTGACTTGAGTAAACTGAAGATCCGTTTCGTAGATATTTGGTTCTCAAAGAGTACTCAGATACCTAACCTGTGCACTCTGGCAATTTGAATTCATTTGTGTAGCAAAGGGCACCATCCTTAGCACAAAGCACATCGTCTTATATTGTGTGCAGAGAAATTCTGAAGACAGGAGAAATATTCTACGATCCAGAATTGCTGCCAGACTCTTCTGGTGCTTTGTGGTTTTCCTCTCTGCAGATGATTCTTGAAGCAATCAAATCTGTATTGATGCTAGTTCAGAGGACACAGTCTCTGGAACCACCCTTACCCAGTTCTGCCAGGTTGACCTTATAGTGACGTTGAACAGAACTGTCTTGGGCTCTGATCTCAGATACTTACCCAGTGACTTATCTGTAACTAGGTCTAATTTCTCTTCCCAATGCACTGTAGAAATTGGGAGTCTCTAACAGAAATAGCTGGTTTGTCTAGACTGGGAAGGGTAACTCTTTTGGTATTTATAGTAGGCAGTTGAGGATGAGCTTCATCTCTATATGTGATGGCTAACTAATACTAGGTTTGCTTTGGTGTGCTTGCTTCTGTCATTTTACTTCTCAAATGATCCTTGTCTTGCAGAATATATGCTCTGTTGTTACTTCCTTTAGGCTGAGAGTGACACGTGAAACTCATCCAGCCACCTTTGTTGCACGGTTGTAGTTTACAGCAGAGATGAGGGTAGTCCAGGATGATATCCTTTATAATTTTTTGAATTTTATGAAGTAGTTTATTAGCATCATAGCTTGAAAGATCTGTGGTCAGTTCTGGTTTCTGAGAAGTCAGACTCCACTGGCCAGATACTGAGTTACCCGGCCACATGTTGGGCATGTGAACTTTCACTTAGCGTTGTTTCTTTCGGTTGCTAAACAGTGACTTTAGCTTTAAACA
>PPHD01015126.1:0-16287 GCA_002909625.1 Bambusicola thoracicus | reverse complement strand
CGCTGGCCGTTCTCGCCGGCCGTTTGCGATCCGGCCCGCCGCCCCGCACCAGGCAGCGCAGGGCACCCTCGGCGCCCGAGGTCCCCGCTCGGCCCGCCCGCCGCGCTGCCGGCAGCTCGGTACCAAGATGGCGGCGGCCGCCGAGTTGGCGGCTCTGGTGCGCTGCTGGCTCTGCCTGCTGCTGGGGCTGCCCGCGGTGAGCGGGGTCGGGGCTGAGCGCGGCGGCATTTCCCTCTGAGAAGCGGGGCTCGGGCCGGGCGGGAGGGGGACGCGTCGCGCGGCGGGTAGGCGGAGCGGCCCAACCCGGCCTCGGGGCGCCGTGCGGGGCTCCTGCGCTCCGTGGGAAGGGAGGTTTGCGGGCTGCCGCTGCGGGCGCCTGCCCTGATGTGCGTGCCCCGATGTCCGTGCCCCGGGGGCCGCGGGCGGTGTCGCAGGGCGAGACTCCAGCAAGCGGCTCCGGGCGGCGGAGGCCGGGAGCGGGCAGAAAACCCGATCCGAGGTTTTGTCACTGTTCGGTCCTTCCTGAGGCGGTTTGTAACGGTACCGCGATTGCTGTTGTACGTTCAGTGTTTTAACGTGAAAGCAAAGCAGTCGTGTGACGGGAGAAGGAACAGCTGGTGACGGGAGGCCGCCCGCGCGGGGCCGACGGGTCCCGCCTAAACGTCAGCGCTTCTCTTACGGTTGCCGTCATTTTGGGGTAGCGCAAAATCGTGGCATTAAAAGTGGAGGAAAAATACCAATCAGAGGTGGTCTTACGTGGGTCATGTCACCGTCTGCTGGCCCGGAACAACGCTGTGACTGCTGTGCTGTCACCCATTCCAGCGTGCTGCTGTTCAGCGGGGGCTTCTCTGAAGGCAGCGGAGCTGCAGGCCCTGCCCTCACAGTTCGTTCTCCTCCCTCTTCCTGTGCTTTTCTTGTTTGGTGGTGTTTTAGTTTTTCACCCAAGATCTTTTCACTCCATCTGAGAAGCACTCGGAGTGAAGATCCCCTTCCATTATGTCCTCCCTCGCTTTCCCCACGTGCAGCTGGAAGGAAAGGCTGCAAGCTGTGTGAGCCAGGGACTGAGCAGTCCTTCTGCAGGGAATGGGAAACTGAAAGCAGAGAAGAACAAAGAACAACTGATATCATTTCAGTGCGGAGATGGTAACGCTGTGTTATCTGCTCACCAAAAGCACAATAGGCGTTCTGCCCAGGAGCCAACGGAGCTGCTGACGTTGAGCAGCTGGAGGGTTTTTATCTACACTTCCAAAGCGGAAAAAAAAGAAATTAGAATCCTTCTTGTATACATTGTTGAGCAGTTTGGTCCACTGCATCATTCCCTGGTTGTGCTTTTCCCAAGCTCAGCTGTAAGGCTTATTTTCCAAGTGTGCTTCCAATAGCTGGATGTTTATTGGAATTGTTTCACAAGAGCGGCTTTCAGTGTTGCAGCTGATTCATTACGGCCGGTTTGTTGTTCTTTCCTTGGAGCAGACACTAGAGAGACACTGGAGTGGTACAACTATATACGAAAGTAGCAGATTGACACCTTAAAACATGCACGTTGTGAATGATGTCTGGAATGTACTATTAGATTTAAGACTACTTCTCAAAATAAGGTGGTGGGTTGCACTTGCAAGCAGACCGTTGAGTATTATAATAAAATATTCTCAAAATAATTCATTCTTCTGAAGGTCAAAGCATCTGAAAGCTTTCTTTTAAAAACAACCGATCTAATACTAAAGTGTAACATTGTATTGATTTACAGATAAACGTATATGGAGCACAGCTGTCATCAGAAGCTTGCAGGGAACTTGGCTTCTCCAGTAACTTGCTCTGCAGCTCCTGCAACCTTCTTGGACAGTTCAGTCTGAATCAGTTGGATCCATTCTGTAGGCAGTGCTGCCAAGAAGAAGCTCAGCTGGAAACCAGAAAGGTGGGTTTTATACCAGAGGAGTGGGTTTTCTGAGAAAGAAATCTGTCTTAATTTTCTTGTAATTTACTCATAGGTGTCACTTATGTTGTGTCATAAACGTTTTTGCACTAATAACTTTAGATCAAACAGCAGAATTTAAATCAATAGATATTGTTTCTGATTATCCTGCATCAGGCCTAGATTTCACCTCGTAGGTGATCACACTTTTTGTGTAAGACCGAGCAGGTGCCATTTTGTGATTAGGGCTCTACATTAAAAATATATGCAGTCTTTTCCATTTCAGTCACGCTCAGCGTAGAACAGAAAGCACAGAGCTGGAAGGAGTCTCAAGGTTGACATATTCCTTCGCAGTGAGCCAGAATTTATTGTATGTGCGTAGGAACCTGGAGATTGTTTAATAGAAGTTTGTTTTTTCTCATCTATTTGCATTAGGTTGCTCGGTTGCTAGGGCTTTGTAGCAAATATGAGTAATTTGCCGCTGAATAGAAATATTGGATTGTTCTACCATCGTGATTATATGGTCGAGTGCTAAATTATAGCATCATTCCTAATATTCTTTTGAATGCTGTTTCAGAGTGTGGAATTTCTGTTATTACTACATTCATGCACAGCCGCTGTTTGGAAATCTGTTGTTCATATTTGCTGAATTTCTGAACTTTGTGCCAAGTAAATCCCCCTGCAGACTAGCCAGCAGAAAATGAGTGCTGGGAGTTCTTAGCATGAATGTTAATATCTTAACAGATTGCATTCAGAGTCATCACGATTTGAATTGACTCGTGGTCTAACATAATGCCATTTATGATAGGTGTCTGTAACTGAGCTTATGACTCTACTCTTAAATCTTTGTTCTACTTACAATTTGATAGTTGAGAGCGAACAGATTTTTACAATCTTGGAAGTGTTTTTCCCTATCCTTTTGCTTGAATGAATTCTTTAATCTTACTCTACAAACCTGCATCTGCATGTAAGATACCTGTCTTGCTGCTTAGCAGCCTCATCTGTTGCCGAGTTCCAGAGCGGTGGTGCTCAGGGTTTTGTTAGTGCGATCACTCACACAATTGAACATACTCAGAAGAGAGGAATCTTTTTGAAGCATGCCTGCAGTATGCAGCCTGGCTTTTTTATCATGTGAGCAGGTAGTGCTATCGCAAGGCAACCTGCTAGCTGTCCATGTTACAGACACACCATGCGTGCTATTAGAATTCCAGCACAGACATCAGGATTTGCAGATAATTCTCCTTAAAAGCATTTGGGGAGGGTTCGAAGTCTGGGAATTTTTGTATCATCAATACTTCTTGAAAACGATCTGTCAAATATGCCCAGTCCTAAAAATACTTTGTGCTGAGTAGCATCAGTGCAAGCCCACATGTGGTATGTTAGTGGGACTCAGCTCTTTTCATATCCTTGGAACATATTTATTAATTCTCATCTTGTTATTGATCCGGTATTCTGTGAATTGACGTGGTGGAAAATAGCTGCGAGGTGCTCTGGTTACCCAGTATGTGTCTCACTCTTAACTTCCGCTGCCATCTGTCCAATGAAATATTTTCATTGCTTCGTAATTTTACTGTAGGTAAAATGAAAAAAAATTCTTCTGGTTATTTTCTCCTCTACCAAAGATTTTGTATCCAGCTGCAGACTCATTCGGAAGCTGGCTTAAACTGTATCGCTTTAGACAGCTGCAAGTTTTAAGCCTCAGTCTGTCAGATGCAGAGTATTGCTGGTGTGTAAAACGTAGAAGGATGAAATGGAGGTGAAGCTAACTGTGCGTGAAATTGTAGTAGCAGGAGAGATTGTCCATATTTTGCAGTAGCCGAAAATAGCTGCACTCCATCTGCAGCCTTCACTTATGCCATGTGATCATTTCAAGCATAGCTATAAGCATATTCCATTAATTGTATATTATAATCTTAGGCTTATCTCAGCAATATATGTGTGTCAGAATTCCAATCAATGTTAGGAATTAACTGTGTGATGAAATCTGCCACCCGTTAATCATCATAGTTACACTGTGTGGGATTGCAACAGCCCTCACAAATAAATATTCCTAGATGGAGCACTGAAATATATTTTGCACACTAAGATGTGTTGTTCTGCGGCATTTGAAATTTCTATTGTCAAGTATCTCTAATGGTGCAATACTATGCAGTTTGCTGGATTAGACAGCATCCGCTGTAAGCAAAAGTTGACCAGGAAATTTGAGGTATTAAAATAGATGGCATATATGGCAAATGCTTACAGGTAACATCTTATGCATCTGCTACCTACGTGCAGTGCTGTTTCTAGTGTATAACCCTGACCTCCATCATTTGAGTACACATCTGGATAAAATGATTGGCTCTATGTTTGTTGGAACAACTTCTAAACGTGCAGTTTCCAAATTAATGAAATGCACAAAGTCAAGTAAATAGTTGATGAGTTCCATTCTCAGTGTTTTCTATCTCCAGAGATTCTTTCTGCTCTAATGAAAGCAGAGATTCCAGAGAAGAAGAGATATTTAGAGATTATACTTCTAGAGGCAAATAGATGGTTAGATAGCAGAGTTAATCAGACAGCATATTTCAAAACCAGAGCTTGAAATCTGCTAACTTTCTAATTTTTACCTTACGTACAACTGCTCACTCGGTTCCAGTGTGAGTTTGTACACTGGAGCTCTTTTTCTGCAACACTTATCCTCTATTACAGTTTGCCTTTCTGCTCCCACTACAGACCACAGAGATCCGAAGTTACCAAACTGCTTGACTTCTATATGTTCTCCTGCACACCCCTGTGTCACATCTCCTGTTTTCTTGTCCTTGCCCAAACCATTGCATAGAACAGAGCTAAAACCTTATCCGCTGGGCAGAGTTGTTATCTGGGGGTTTTCAGGTCCTTGGTTTGAAAGCACAAAGATGACGATGTGATACTGCACCAAGGAGCTGTGTTAGTACCAACACCGACACAGCCTTAGGTAAATACATTTCCTGTAGTCTGGAGATTGGAATGATAACACACAGCTCTGATACGTGTGTACAGAACAGAAGAATTTCCAACCCAAAGCAGAGCTCAGAGCCTTTTCTGGTTAAATTCTGAAGATGTCCAAGGATAAAGATTCTGCAGTCTTTCTCAGCAACTTAGAGCAGTGTTCAAACACCCATGAACCCATGGTTGTTTTTTCGTTTTGTTTGTTTGTTTTCCTTTGGAATTTCAGTTTGAATTGCTTTCCTTGCAAATAAATGAGTGCTTAGATTCTGCTGGAAATACACTCATTTAAATAACTCTTTTTTTGGCTATTTGATTCTTTGTTTCCAGACTCTTACAGTTGGGCATCTCCCTTCACATAATGAACTGTGAATGAGAAGAGTTTCTTCGTAGCTAAATTTACCACTGACTTCATTACACAATGATCTGTGTGGTAGCAATGGCTTTGCTGGCTTTCTACATTTCAGAACATCCATTCATTCTGTTCCTGACAGTGACGTTTTCTGACTGCTGCTCTCCTAACCCACAGATTCTCATCCATCTTCTGTCTTCAGGGAAAGAGTAGGGCTCTCAGTTCTCTCCCTCACAGAAAATAAAACATTTTTTATGTTGTTATGTATTCCTTTCTTTCAGTGAATCAAGTTTTCTATTTAAAAAGAAGTGAATTGATAGTTTTGATGGTTCAGGAATACTAAACATAGTATTCCTGCAGTATCTAGTTCTAGATACTATCAGGCAGCTCTTTACTTGTGCGTGCCTTTATATTAACAACCCATTACCTTGCATATTTTAAGACATGATGGTACAGTAATTTTTAGCTGATTGTAAACGCATACAAATCCAAGTTGAGTGTCACTTTATAACATGTGCAGGGCCAGGCTCAGTCAGTAGCTAGAGGAAACCCGTATGCAAAAAATGGGGGATAATTTAATGTGTTTTTTGAAAACTTTGTTTTTTTGTCACTGTTGCTGTAGCACCGTATGTCAATGATGAATGAATGAGATTTAACCCAAGCTGTAGCCTTGTAAAGGGTGAGGAAGAAGTGCAGCCTTTGTCAGACGAGCCTCAGAAAGCGTACAGTTAGCAGGTTTTTAAAAAGCAGTTATTTATATAGATGCAGATGTGAGTCAGCCTGGAAATCATAGCTACATGGATACCAGTAATAGTTTAGAGCCTTTATTTCATTGCTTGCAGCACTGTGCTCACTTTCATGAACACTAAAACAAGCGAAGCATTATTATAATGCGAGTTAGCTCGTAAGTTAAGCATTGTGTGATGAACTGACTCGTCATGTTTGTATGGCTCCATTCTGAGCGATACACGTCATTCTTAGTCATAGTTGAACACAGTCCATGCTTTCATGGGAAAGAAATCAAAAAAGCTCAGAGCAGCATGCTCTGGCCATGATGGAATGGTAGGGGCAGAAGATGTTCACAAGTATTCCCTTGTTGTGGGCAAAGTGATGCAGATAAACCTGTGTTTCTTGCAAAAGGCACCTTTGTTTGAGTTACAAACGAAGTCAATTGATTTTTTTTGTCTAGCCGTCTAGAGAGCAGCTGCTCATCCCAGCGTGAAGCTGAACTTTTCCTTTGTAGCAGCACAGTTGGGCTTCAGTTACAGCAGACATAGAAGCTCAAAATATTTTTAAGCATCAGCAATTGTGCCGTTATCTTTGCTAGAACTTTATTTCTGTCAGTTACTGGCTAGGAGTTACGGAGCCGGAGTTTTCTGCAGTCACATGATGTCTTACATCTTAGGTTCTTACAGCGATCCTACTTCCATGGGAATCCTTATTTGAAAGGAAAAGTGAACTGGAAGAATTATTTGCAGTAAAGAGAAGTGAAAAATGTTGATGTTACCATTGTCCTAAATTTGCTGTGCTTACTTCTTTGTGCCCATAAAGAACATAATTGGTGAACAGATGGGAAAAGGCCATTACCCCTCTATTTCTTTCTACTAATTCTTGATAGAAAAATGCAAGTAATTGCCAGCATATAGAACCAGGAGAACTGCTCGGTGCATTAACAAGCGTGCAAAGTAATACCTGAATGTAGGACTGCGAATATAATTGTTGTTGGAATGCTTTTAAAAGAATAATGAATGGAGGCACGGGTTAAGTTTAGAATCTCACTATTCAGTGTATGTAAATCCTCCATCTTAAAACTTCCATGGTTTCAATCCAGGGAAATTTAATTATGCAAGCGAGTATTTGAGATTTTTATCTGTGCTTTCTGTATGCCAAACAAGGATTGGGAAGATTATCCTGTTACAAAGTAGACATGAAATAAAGACTGTACCTGTGTCCTGGGCTCACTGAAAGGTTCTCAGAGGGAGGATCTCCAGATAGAGATCTTTCCTGTGGGGAGTCAGCCCTTAAATGGGGTCTCTGTGGGGTGCAGCCAGGCTCCACCCCTTCCGGTCACTGAGGTGAAACTGCCTTCACCTGTGCCCCTGCAGCTGACTCAGCACTCGCCTCAGGTGGTCAATCAGAGGTTCAGGCCGTGATTCAACTGTTCCCATACATCCTTCTAAATATTTTAATTTGGGGATGAAAAAAGCTTAAAAATCGTATTTTTAATCTCTCAAGTATTGTTTTATAGCTCTGGGTTTTAACAGTCTAACTGTAGTTTTTGTCTTAAGTCTAATGTTTAGTTGAAAACCTTGCATGTACTCATGCATATTTTTGAGAGGCTCTTCTACATATATTGCAGTGCAGTATTTTTAGTTCCATTTCCTGCGGAAGTAATGATTACTGATTTGCACAGCTCAGACAAGAAGCTGTAATTTCCTTGCAGATGAGCACAGAGTATTCCGTGTGTTCTGATCCACGGCATTTACACCAGGGCTGAATTGAACCGGAAATCAGACAATTCATATTCTGAACTGCAGATGCATTCCCTGGCTGCCCAGACTGCCAGCATGGATGGGGGATGACATTTTAATACAATTGTCACGCTTTGAACTTTCTGTCATGTCGTGTCTGGTTTTCACTCCTTTTCAGAAGGGTTAGCACCTATTACATTTCAAAGCCAAAGCATATTTTTAATTATACGTCTCCATGGGTTAAGTCAGACATTAATTTTACTTCATTTCAGCACTCTTGTGTTCTGTCTGGACTTTCACATTTGGTGTGAATACACTGCTACCAGAAAACGGGAGCTGGTATTCACTGTGTATAGAACTGAAGAATGTTTAACCAAAGCTTATTCTGTCGCCCCCTCTCTAAGCAGTAGGAGTTGCACAGCCAGAAGGAAGTGGTTTGGTAAACAGTATTGACAGCTATTTCTGAGATGAAAATGCCAAGCTCTACAGTAGGATGCTCTATTTTGGTAGCAGGAGAAATCTGCTGCCACCTTACATTTAAGATTCACCGTACTTTGGAGCCAGTTGCACGCTGCCAGAAAAACAAAGCTTAACAATGTGACCTTATACAAGAGTAATATATATATTTTTGAGATGCTACCTTTTATAGAACTGAATTTACACTTTGTTTTAAGAGCAGTGAATCTGAGTACCTTGCATAGGTGGCTGAGGTGTCTGATGTCTTAAGTGCAAGCACCGAGGTTAGCTCAAACTCACTTTCTTCTCAAAGACAAATAGATGAAATATTTCAATACCAAATCTAATGAATTGATACTGATGCTCAGATTGATAGATTACATGCCATAAGCAAACAAGTAGTTTATACTTTTATTAACAGCTTCTGTATATCATTGCAGCTTTATGCAGGAGCTGTCCTAGAAGTATGTGGATGAAAATTGGGAAGGTTCCCTCAAGTCCAGGGTAAGTAAAGCCACTACTGTTCTTTAAAATACAAAATACCGTCACAGCAAAGTGACAAGATGTGCTTTAAGTGCTACTACAAGTAGTCATATTATATCAGGGAAGTTGCGCTGACCTGAGACTCCAGTAATTGATAGATGAAATTACATAGCGTGCTTATGGAGCTGCTTTCCTTCCACAGATACTACATTGTAATTGTTTTGTTGCTGAATAATGACAGCTAAAGCGAACAAAATAGAGAAGGAAAATGATTATCATCAGTGTGTGGTGGGAGGAAGCTGTGGGAAAAACATCTGTGTGAAATTTCAGTGTGGAATTTTTTAGGAATAGAACTTACGAGTGTTATAACTGGAAAGATTGGCATGGATGGGAGGGTATTATAAAAGGAAAGGAAAGGTGCTCAGTGGTCTCTGAAGATCTCAGCTCACAGGAAGGACTTCACAAGGGAGAGATCTCCAACCAGACATCCTTCCCCAGTATGGGTCAGCCCCTCAGTGAGGCCCAAGAGAGGTGCAGCCAGGCTCCACCCCTTCCTGTCACACACATGAACTGCCTTCACCTGTGCTCCCAGGGCTGACCGTCCTTTCCTCAGATGCTCAATCAGCGGTTCAGGCCGTGACTCAGCAGTTCCCACACAAAGAGATTGCAGTGCTCTTTTTCAGTAATGAAGTTCCCAATACTGTTCTTAGCATCACTTGGATGTAGAGAAGGACTAATACAGCTTTAGAAATAAAAATGTACAAAAAGTGCATCTCCCATCTAGCGTGGCCAGTATTAGTATTACTTTAATTGAAGGTGCTCTAAAGAACAAGAAATAAAAGGATTTAAAACCAGGCTGCAGTTAGCATAAGTTATGCTGCTTTGGACTCCCCTCCTCCCACTCCTACCTGCACACAGTTCCATTAACTGACCACAAGGCTGGAGGAAAGATTCTTTCCTGCTGTTTAAAACACCAAAACAAGAACTAATTACATTGCTTGTGCTCTTTAGGGGTGTGAGGAAACTTGTATTAGTCAAGGCAACCGTGTTATCCTCATGTCCATTCAAGCTCAGCACACTTGAAAATATTCCCAACTGCTATATGTGCACTGTAAAACATCTTCTAAAAGCTTTTGGTACAAAGGAAAAACTTAGAAATGTTAACAATTTGCCTTTCTATCCAAGGTAGAAAACAAAATTGGGTAGGTCTAATATAGGTCTAATATATTTGTTTGAAGTTGACTTTTCAGTGGCAGCCCTGCTCTGTTCATGACGAGACACAAGATCACAATGTCTGCACTCCTGCGTTCTTTCCACTGCGTTTAGCTGAACTGAATTAAGCTGGCTTTTTTCACTGAACGTTTCTTTCACATCTTGGCATTCTTTTTGTTCATCAGGAGAATAACTCTGACCTTTCGCTGTGTGACTTGTAGTGACACAATGAATGCGCTCCCAGCAGATGTTAGAGAAAGTCCTTCATCCTTGAACTCACGCAACACGCAACTGCATTAGATCCTCTGGCTTCAGGGAGTCAGTAAGCACTCTGCTGTATTGCTCAAGCTCTGCAGCTGTGAGGGGATTCTTACAGATAATAGAATGTAGTTTGTTAGGGGGCTGTACTTGTAGGTAAGATCACTTATTTTCTGGTTACCTTTATCCATAGTTCTTAAGTACTGGTGACAGATATTTGAAAGTTAGAATAATGTTAAATCTTAGATTTTTGCAGAAAAGTCAGTAAAATTCTTGCTAAGCAGTGTAGGATATTCTAATGAGAAACATCCATCGTTCCATCATAATCTTTTGTAAATAGATTATATACAAACATAAAAACTAAATAAATCCTTCAGATTGAGGCACGTCTCTATCATTACTGCTCTCATGTTGCACACCCCATGTGTGATAATAAGAGATCAGTTACTCCCTCTAACACTTTTTGTATACATTTAGTGTTTCTTACTTCTGAACTGTAGAAATCAGGTGTATGTACTGCACTCAGAGCTGCACAGATTACCGTGCAGAATCATGATTTGATGAAATGTTAGGTCTTTTGTGTTTCCTATTGCTAGTATTTTAACATGTGACCCATTTCAATGCATCACAGAAAGACTGGAAATATTTTTCTAGGAGCAGATCATTCTTGATACTAATTTTGCAGCATTCCTCCTGAGTGATGGAAGTGTTCCTTTCTGTGTTGCTCTTGGAGCGCTGACAATGTTTTGCCCTGATCAAATGACAGACCTCACCTTCATCAAAAAAAGTATGCTGCTGCTTTTTAGTGAGTGATCAGCATCCTTAGTGTACTTCAGCTGTGATGCAAAGTTGTTTATCTGTATGCAGTGTTAAGAGTTTAATAGCTAAAGGTCTGGAGACTAGAAAAATAGCATCAACCAAGAAGAGTATGTACAGTTTCAAAACTTGGGTGAATCCATATGGACATATATAGTTAGAAAGGTCCTCATAGTGTTACAGTGGTAAGTAGTGGAATAAATCAAAACAGAAAGCACAGTTTAAGTAGCACAAGGATTTGAAGTTTGAACAAATGGACTTTTGCATTACTGGAAGATACATCAGATTGTTGCTAGAAGACATGCTGTAGCTTACCAGGAGGAAAAAATGTGCGGTAAAAATGTATTGCTGACATGATGCTGAAGGTAATAGCTAGTTATGACCTCTGTTGTGTTTTTCTGGAATAAAATCTGGAACGGATATAATAGAGCAGTAAGTTTGTTTTCATCTTCTCCAGGCCTTTCTGATCTGAGGCTGTTAAATTCCTTCTGATGTGTGTGGAGATGGACAAGGTTGAGAATACTTGTCTATGTGCATAGCTGTTTGAAGATAAGTGTGAGATTCTACTGCTGTGTGTATATTGACTCTTATTCAAGTATGAATAGATTAGCTTAACATTTTGTATTTTTCCAGTTACAGATCAAGGAGATTTTTCTCCTAAAGCAGGAAACGAAATAATACAAGTATTTCTGAATAGATAGATATCCTTGGTAATCTGCATCGTGCCCTTAATATATTGAAAGCGGATAGTCAAGGCTTTTAACAAAGAACTTATGCCAAACATACTGATCTGCAGCTTACTATGATGCGATGTGTAGTCGTGCCCGTTTGGGGTCAGAAGGCTTTCCTCCGCTATCTTCTGCTTCAGAGAGAATAGCACAAGTGTCTGCCAGCAAATACATAGACTTGCAGTTTGGATGGGAGTGATTCTTCAGCTCTTCAGTAATCTCTGTTTAGGATTCTAGGTCTTACTTCCAGCAGATTCACTTTAAAGCTCCATTGAAACAAAGGGACCATAGCGGTAGGTTTGTGTTGTATATAGGCAGAGGCTGCTCCTAGGTCCTTAAAAGCGCTGTTTGATGCTAGGTGTGACCTGTCTTTGCCTAACATCTTGGCACTTAACAGGCTTTGAAATGTCTGTGCGCATCTGATCCCTTTCTCCCTTTCGTGCATTCAGCAGATTGCCTTGGAGAAGCCAGTGGGCTGTCTTCTGCTCCGCAATCTGACCTTTTGCTGTAGTTGATCGGAATGGCAGTCAGGTCTGCTGTGCAGCCTCACCTCGGGGTTGCCTTCAAACAGAAGGCATATGCTTTGGTATTGCATGTGTTTTGTAACAGCATAAGGTGAAGTGATTTTCTTAACGTTATGTGACAGGACAGTCACAAGGCAGGCAGTAGAACAGCTCTGACTCCCAGTCTGGTGTTTAATTCACCAAAAATAGTGTCATGGCACCAAGCTCAGAGTTCATCCTGCAGAAATCAAAGTGGAAAATGTCTTTCTCGCTCACCCATGAATGAACTGTATTAAATACTTCTTCTCTGCAGTGTGTAATTTCTGGAGCTGCTATGGGCAGAGGAAAATTGGAAGATATCCAGGATTTTAGTATTAAGCATCAGACTATTAAACAGTGGTGTAAACATGTGCAAACAGCCTTAGCAAGAGTTGGGGCAGTGCAGGAGGGGGACTGCGTGCACCGTATCTCAGAGTAAGCTGGCAGCTGCGTGTCACAATGTGTGCCTGAGCTGCATCTCACTTCTGAGCCCATCAGTTCTATTGCAAGACCATGCATTCAACTTAGAGCCTGATTTTGTGGAAAAGCGGGGTTTGATGGGTTAATCTGTATTTTTAACACATGTCAGTATGTTCGTTTCTTAATTTAACTTCCAAAATTGAGAATGTAGAAATTATGATATATATATTACGCTATTCTTAGTTGCATCATGGAAATTCAAGTGACCAATACAGAAAGTGACTATGATGAGTGATTTTGTTCCAGCTATCTGAAATTTCAGGGAAGATGCTCTGTCGAGCTTCAGCTTTCAGAAGATTTAGACATTTGACATTGATACAAAGGTGTAATAGCTACTTTTAAAGTGACAAAATGTAACACAACCTAGAGAATACTTTCTTCTTTCACCTAACTCTGCCCACATTTTATGAGCTTGGTCGCTCCAACACTGCAGCCAGCGAGCAGCCACTTATGTCCAAGTGAGCTTTTATCTGTCACTCGGTGAACCAGTCCTCACACCTGCTGAAGGCTGAAAGTGCTGCAGCCTGAGCTAACCCCTAAGGGCTGTTCTTAAAGAGCTGAGTTCCACAGTCCAGATCTGTTTGAGACTCCATTTTACTGTGCCATCTTACTGCTTCTCCTTAAGTTTTGCAATTAAATTGACTCCACATACCGACTGTTTCCTAAAACCCCCTTTTTATACTAAGCCCTACACAGTGATATCAGCTTTAGTTTTTTCAATGTGCAGGGAAAAATCCCCATGTAATAGTTCAGTTCACTGTGGACTTGAGAAACATCGCCACTTCTTTTGTATCTTGCTAGCAGAGCCCAGACAACTAACAGCTCGTGAGGGCATAGGAAAACAGTGTCTGAAAATGGCCTTGGTGTGAATTTATATCAGAGCTGAACTCCTATGTGTGAGCAAGTAGTGGTGGTTTAGTGCTGTTTGAAATTGTTCTGTGTGTACAGCTTGTGATGTGACATTAAAGTGCTCCAGAAAGAAGAGAAGCAAGCTTTCTTCTTCAGATATCAGTCTCTCTAGCAGCTTACTATGCCATCTTGTTCTGAACTTGTTTATGCTTCACAGTGGTTGGTGCAGCCAGCAGGGTATTTGATTTTGTTCTGTACCAGGAGCATAGTAGACAACTGGAGAAAATAAATGTCGCTCTGTATATACATACTGAAGAAATGTTAAGGTAACTGTCCTCAGTAATATAGAGAAAGGTATAAAGATGTCAGAGAACATCGTTACAGTTATTGAGGAAGGCACTAGGTTTTGTGAGGCAGCACGAGGTGTTCGTCCTGAGGTTGTGCTCATCTTCATGCACCAGCTGGATGCACTGCAATTCGCAAGAGATGCATTGTTGTCTAACCTTGAAAAGGCAGCTTTAACATGCAGCCAGCACCTCTGTGAGAGTCAATCCATGCTGACAGTGTTCATCCTTGGGGAGACTGCTGGCATACCACAGGAGCTGCCTGAATCCACTTAATGTCACTACAGATACTAAATTCAGCCTGTAGTCTAACCTGAGCGTAATGGGAAATGAAGACTAAGCTATTTTCTAAATAAATTTTAAATACTTTTGCAACTCATATACTGATTATGCTAAAGCGTTTGGAAGTATTGGATTATGCTCACGTTTTGTCCTGAAATAAGCCATGCTGTCAGTACTCTTTTTAAAGTTCACATTAACCCAAGGCTGGAGTGCTGTAGGGATACAGAGTCCGTGTGGCTGTTAGCACTCATGTTTGTGTGACCGGCACTTCAGGTGGAAAATCTGTCCATCAGCAGCCAATCTCCCTGTGGAGCTGCATGGCGGGTCACAGAGCCCGTGCTGAAGCTGACTGCTTGCCTTTAGGAGTTTCAAGAAAAGAGGAGATACCGGCTTCTCTTCTTGTTTCCTCTTCTTGCTTCCATGCTGGTTTTCAGCACGTAACCTTGGAGAGCTCTGTAAGACAAAATTGTTTGTCTTGCGTGCAAGAATAACACCTCTACCCACAATTTCCTCGGTGCCCTTTCACCAGCACTGCTGCCACTCCTGTGCAGTGCGCCGGGGGCGTTTGTTTCACGTGTATCCTCCCTCACAGAACTCATCTCCAGCCAGAATTTGAGTGCTCTAACAACTTCCTTTACATCTGCATATACAGCCCTGTATGCGTGGCTCTGCTGAGGCCTGTCAGCTGTCCATGCAGATGAACTGACTCATGCAGTTGCATTGCTGTCTAAGGAAAATCCAAGCTGGTTTGGAACACTGGTAAAAATAGTTTACCTTAGGCATACTATTTAATACTAATGCTTTTGTGAAGATACTGAGAATTCTGCCATTAATTTGTAAAGCCTTTTTCCATGGGAAAGTTTGACTCTCTTTTTTTCTCCATATTATAGCTTTTGTCAGGAGTGACAAGCCTAAGCTCTTCAGGGGACTGCAAATCAAGGTAAGTAATAACCAAAGGGTTTCTGTGTTTTCTTGGGGTCAGGGGAAGCATATATTAAGAAGAATTAAACCTGGTGGAAACAGCCCTTTTACGGAGCATCCTTATTTGCTGATGAAATAATCCTGCAGGAGAAGATGTACTTTCATTGCCAATATAAATCTTTCCAAGTTTTTGCAGCTAATTGGGTTATTGCTAAGCAGTGGTACCGAACCTTTGTTGTTATTGGGGCCCGAGGAGTTGTTTGTCATTTTGTTTAAATCCAATAAAAGGTATATTGAAACCCTTAAGTAAAAGCAGATGTTTAAAGAATGTGAGGAATGCTTGCATTCTGACCTGATTCTGTGGATATCTTGTGTTTACCTGAGCTTCTTCTGCCATGCCTTCAATTCCTTTTCTCTCAATCTGTTCCTCATTTTCCAATGCAGCTGTCATTTCCATACATTCGGAGATTCTTGGATATTTTTCCTTTTTCTCAGATCTTCCTCAGTCTGTTTTGATTCTGTTTTACTTTAGCCTTCAAACGTCCAGCTTTAAAGAACTGCATACACTGAATGGTGTTTCCTATGACTTGCATAAAGGCAAAGCTGCATAAGCCACACTGCCTTAAGCACAAGCAATTCTTTGCTTTCAAATTCTAGTGTAAAACTTAAAATCCTATGTGAACTTGCAGTGTACTTCACAGATATACCTCTTGATTCTCACATCTTTGTGCTCTCATCTCTATTCACCAAATGGCTCCATCTGGAGTCACTTCATAGCTATGCACAGCTGAAATAAGCAATTTGTCTTCTCAGCAGCAGATTCCATCTAAGGCGGGTTTCTTCTGTCTGTCTCATGTATTCGTGTCCTCCAGTTTCTTTCAAAAGCATTCTCCTCCTATATATCTGAATGTTTCATTTTTATTTTAAACTTTGTAGCTGTACTGAACATTAAAGCAGTCCATACTACAATTGGTATAAAACATTGTTGGGAAAAAAATGTACAAATGAATCTGGTATTTATTTTACAAGACTTTGGGAAAACCAATTAGAGATGCTGCTAGCTTCATTAACTGAAGCCAACTAGGTTAGCTGCGTAATAGGGTAAAGTAAAACACCCCTAGTAAAAATCCTTCTGTAACCTTACATGGCTACATCCTTACAGTACTGCTGAAAGCTCTTATTTACATCACGTGTTTTAGGATTCACTCAGTTTTTAGAAG
>PPHD01015125.1:0-16288 GCA_002909625.1 Bambusicola thoracicus | reverse complement strand
GCTGTTTGGTGCTGGGAAGGACTGGGCTGAAAGTGCTTTGGATTGAGCAACTTTGCACAGTGAGGTGTCTTTCACCACAGTGCATCCAAAGGCTGCTGCTCTGCTGCCCATGCGTGTGACTGAGGTGGGGACGGTGGCTGAAGAATGCAGGGTGCTTTCCAAGCTTGTACCTCTGTCTTCCTGACTGGCTCTTTTCATCCCAATTAAAAAAAATAAAAAAATATCAGTAGGACTGCTGAATAGGAGGAGAAAGAGCAAACAGTTCAGTTATTGTTACCTGTTTCCTGTTTGATATGCTCTGTCATACAGCTGCACGCTTCTGTACACAGCTGGCTCCCCTGCCCTTTCAGAAGGAGCTGTTGCAGAAAATAAAAGTACTTGCCAACCTGGCTTTAAAAATAAAAACTGATTACTACAGATGAGTATAGGGCCTCGTACATGCACTGAGACAGCAGTGCTGCCTTCCCTGGTGGGCAGTTAGTTCTCTGTCCCCTTCAGCCCTCTGGTTTAATGCTAGCAACCCTGGCTCCGGTTCTCCTTCCTGAGCTCCTAGTCCATCTCCTCAAGCCCTCTCAAGAAGCCCTGGGGGCAGAGGCTTTTCCCAAGAGGGTTTGGAGCAATGTGCTTTACGTAGACCTTGGGGCAACACTGCTAGGAAAGGGATGATATCAGACTTACTAACACAGGAATTTGGGGAAAACAGCCGTTCAAATGCCACCCTTACTCACAGGTTACTCCTCCCTGGGGATGGCTCAGCCCACATACTAGGTACTCTCCGTTCCCCAACCTTCCTTATCTCTCCCTTCTTTCCTGAGCTATCCAGGTGGTGTTAGGAACCATCTGCTGCAGTGATTCAGCAGAATCCATTTAGCGCTTTCCCAGTGAGGCCAGCATCTGCCAGGCAAGGGGGAGGCTGTGGGGAAGCCCAGCACATCTGCTGCTGTGGCTGTGAGCAAGGCTGGGGTCAGCCCCCAGCCTCATCCCAGATGCCCCTTGGATGGTGTGCAGGTTGCAGCTACCCCACTGAGTGCACACCGTGTCCCTAGTTGTGCCTTGCCTGGCTCAGGCCAAGTGGTTAATTATCAAATGACCATTTTGGCTCGGGCTGTGCTCAGGAAGAAGCTGTGCCACAATTTGCTGCGGTGTCTGCTCGGTGCTTGGCAGGCACTGGGCGTCCTGGCTGGCACGAGGTAGGAGCCAGACAGGGCTGTCATCCCTCCCCAAGGTCACAGTCTCATGCTGGAAACAAGAGCATCACAGTGCCTGGTGCACAAGTTGGAGGAAATAAGGCACCGAGATTCCCCTCTGGGGCAATAAAGCAGCTCCAGTGCAGCAGGATTTTGCAGGACAAATGCAGTGTGAGTATGGGATCTGTGTAAGAGCATGCTTGCAGGAGGGAGAAAGGATAATCCTAATTCCTGTTGGACAGCACAGATCCAGAATTTACTTGGGCTGGGTTCTGGACAACTGCTTGACTCTTGCTCTGGGGTGGGGGGAGGTTGATTGTGCAGATGTTATTAGTGGTGCTGACTTCCCAGCCCATTGGTGAGACCCAAGCCAGTCCCTGGCAGCAGCTGCCAGCAAATCCTGAGTCAGTACAAAAGGTAACTGCCTGGCAAGGTGTTTTGAAACCTGTATGGATTTGAGCCTCTGGCAGGAAACATAATAGATCTTGTGTTTAAAAACCCATCGCGTCTGTGCTATAGGTTATGGCAACAAACGCTGAGCAAGGAATGGGAATGGGCATCTACATTTTTCACGTAGCAGAAAGGATCTATTTACAGCAGGCCACCGACATTTGGAGGAGCGGAAACTTTTCTCTCCCTTTATTTATGAATTAGTTAAAATATCTTATTTTTTGATAGACCGGGAGTAGCTGCAAAGACTGGGATTTCAACCCTTCTGATGTCTGATCAGCTGTCAGAAGAAGCCAATTTCCTTTTAATCGTTTCTTCAGAGATCCTCTTACGTGGCAAACAGCTTATTTTTCTTCAACTGTTTTGTAAGCACAGCTATTCACGCTGCTGCTTTCCACACACAGTCTTTGGGAGAGGGCTGGAAGAGCTCTTTCTGGGCATCTGCTCTGTCCTCCCATCCCTGTACAAGGCTGACTCAGCTCCTCATGCTACCTATGGCAGTGTCTGCCTTTCCCTTAGCCTGGAGAGCTTGTTTCTCCCTGCAGTGTCTAAAACACAGCACATGCTCTTATGCTTTTGTCTCTCCGAGAGGCTCTGCTGGCAGTGCGAAGGCTGAGCTGTGAGGGTGGGCTCGTGTGGTGAGATCACAAACCACACATGGATGCAGAGTCTTGGGCAAGTCCACCAAACTGTGGGACGAACTTATTCTAAAGCCTTCAAATGCCTCATTTAGTGGATAGTAAAGATACAGGAGGCCCCAGGGTGTGAGGGATGGGCCGTTGAGGCAATGTGTGTAGGAGAGGGAAGGGCCCAGTGGGGCTCTGGTTGTTTAAAGCCGGCTCCAGGCCAAGGGGAAGGCCAGGCAGTGTTCACTGCTCCCCCTTGGTCCCTCTGTGCTGTGTTTTGTTTCCTGGTGCCTATCCTACACCTAGGAGACAAACTGTCAGCTCCATGGCTCTGCGGGAGCGTGGAGAGTTTGCTCAAGCTTGGGTTCACCTGGGGGTTGAATTTTTCTCTGGCCACTATGCAGGTTGCGAGGTGGCAGAGCTTCAGGCCCCTCACAGCCTTTTGGGATTTGGGATCCCAGCCTAGGTCATGTTGCCCAGATCCTGGCAAGGAGCCGGGATAGTTTTGAGAAGGCAGCAATCTGGGATTGCAGACTTGGATGCAGAAAGAGCAGTTGTTTTTTGGAGCAAGGTACAAGCCTCTGGGCATGGCCTAACTCTAAAATGGCAGTAACAGCTCTGGTTCCTATTGCTCCTGGTGTTGGTAGGGATGGAGTACCCCCACAGCAGTGAGCAGGGCAGAGGCCCTGCAGTGCTGCTCACAGTCAGCAGAATCCAAATCTCTTTATCTCTAAAATTAATCATAGAAACACAGAATTATTAAGGTTGGAAAAGACCTCTAAGATCATCCAGTCCAATCCCAGTCCACCCCCACCATGCCCACTGACCGTGTCACTCAGTGCCATACCTCCATGGTCCTTGAACCCCTCCAGGGACGGTGATCCCACCGCCCCCCTGGGCAGCTAAAAAGCTTGAGACTCCCAACAACAGAAACCACCCATCATTATTTTGGAGAGGGGGGGGCTCAATTTTTGTTAAGCCCTCTTGTGAAACTAGAATTTATGAGATCAGACAGTGCTTTGTTCCGCAGTGTTTGCAAACATCAAAAGGTGCCAGAACTTGCTGAACGCTGCTCTGAAGTGCAGTGTGAGTGCAGCAGCTTCCTTGAGGTGTTTTGCTGTGCCTCCAGTTGCATGCTGGCAACTTTTTGCAATGCCTTACTGCTCGCCTTCAAATAAAAACTTCTGCCTCTTTGTTTCATTTATTTCAAACCCAACAAAAATGTCAGCTGCCTCCAGAATAAGGAAACCTAGGAGATTTATCTTGGAAAATTGTTCTTCTGAATGTGCCTTTTTGTGCGTGTGTTTGTTTGTTTGTTTGTTCATTTGGTCTTCAGGGTGCGTAGCGTGGCTCTGTGTAGCTGATGGAGCTCAGGGGAGTGCAGGAGGGTATCAGGAATGTAACTACAAAATCTGAATTCATCCCCCAGGATGATCTCATGCACAGCCATGATATCTGGATCTCTTAATTCTCGCCTCAAGTTGACATATCCAAAAGCCTTGTTGCTCAAATGTCAGTGCCGGGAGTTTCCCTTGGAGAGCCCTTTTCCACATCATGACCTGGCACAAGCTCCCTCTGCTTTTACAACTGCATTGTGCTGAAGGAGAAAAATAGACGAACAAGTGTTCTTACTGCATTGCTGGCTTTCAGCACTGCAGCCAAAGCTGTCTAATTTGTGGGGAGGTTTACAAGTCCTCTTTTTCTTCTTTCCGTGTTTTATTTTCAGCTTTTTAGATGAAAGTCTTTCAGGTTGCCATCCCCCAAGATTTTTCACATGTGAACGTACCAAATTGCTGAAAATATATCTCTTTACAAGGCGCTTGTTTTACTGCCAGTATCCTGCAAAGCTCTGCCCCGGTAGGTGCTGCTGGGGCAAACTCCAGTTCTGCAAAGCCTTTCTCTGCGTGTTGCACAACTTTCAGGCGGGCACAGCGGGCTACCTGCAAGTCGCTCCCACTTCCTTGTGTACTTTGAAACCCCGAGGGAGGGCGAGATGAAAATGACTGAGTTATTGAGAACAGATGTTGCACAGTAGCAGAGAAACAAATATTTTGTGTTTATGCTGCTTCCATCCAAGGGTAATGTTAACACCGTTAACTTGCCCTTTCCTCAGCGTAATCCAGCTGCCGAGCAGAGCTGCCTGCTAATAATGTTCTTCTTTAGAGAGGGATGAACAGCGAGCTCCTGAATATACTCAGCGTGAGACCTCCTTCTGCAAGGCTGACTGCTGCACCCCTTCACCTATGTGTCATCCTTCCCCTTGTCTGACCCATCGGTTGTCCCCTCGTGAGCGGCAGATTACTCTGCACAAACAGGAAAGACACTAACCAAAGCTTCTTTGCAGCTTGTTCCTTCTCTAGTGTCTGGGTAAGAAGCAGACCTCATCTTTTTTTTTTTTCCTTTTTACTTTCTGTAAGAAGCCTACCTATGCCTCTCTCCAGGTCTTTTCACACTCTTGCTTGCCACCCCCAGGATATAATGGGCTTGGGGAACACAGCTGTCCCTCCATCCCCTCTTTGTCAGCCTAAAATCATAGAGTCATAGAATTGTTTGAATTGGAAGGGACCTTCAAAGGCCATCGGGTCCAACTCCCCTGCAATGGACAGGGATACCTACAGCTCCATCAGCTTATGTTGCAAAGTGCTATCCTGGCTCCCCAGCCCCACAAGACGACATTCCGGCAGCAGCACCTGGCTCCTGGTGCATGCTGCAGGCAGTTGCATTGGCAGCATTGGAGCTTCCTTTGGGCTTTGTCATGCCATCATCTGCCAGTTGGCTCATTGGGCCCCTTGGTTCTCTCCTTGATGGACCTCTTCATTTGGAGCCACCGCATGAGGTCTTTGCAAACTGAGCCTTGGGGCTGCTGTCTGCGAGGTGTTGCTCTTGGTTTGCTGCAAAGCTCTCGGCAAACCTTTGTTTTGTTACAATAATAGTAAGAGGGAAAAAAGCTGATGAAGTTCCCAGTAGCTCGATGGAGCCTGTTAGTGTCAGCAGACAGGATAATTTACTCAGCCAATTGTTCTGGCTCTGATTATTTACAGTAACCCTAAAAGCATTGCCTCCCTCCCAGGAAGGAAGCGCTGGTTGCTTTAAACAGCAAGAAAACACTTTAAACAAACTGAGAGGAAAATGCAAAATGCAAGCTCTGCTGCTCCTCTTGAAAACAGCCGTGGTTTTGGGACAGAGCTTCTGCTGAAGGAAAGCCTGCCTGTGCCGGGATCGCATCACTGCGCACCATTTCTAAACGTTCCCGCAAGGATATTGCTAGTCTCTGCGTATGAATAAGCCACTTAGAGTGCATAGCTGCTATATTACAATTTCCTAAGAGGTGCTGGCATCTGGAGAGATTACGTTCCACTGGACCCTGTGACGGAAAGAATGAGTTCAAGAACAAAGAATGAAATCCTCCATTCTGCACTCCGAAATCTGATCTTCACCAAAGGGCACGGGCAAGCTGGTAGCACGCCCTCGGCTGGACCTTGAAATTGCCAGCTGAAGGCAGTGCTTCATGCAGCCTTTCCCTTTCCTGCTCTGAGCCATCCATAGAATTAAACTCGGCACCGCTTAGTGGGTGGAAAAATCTCACCGGCGAACTTGGTGACACCAAAACGCATGGGATTAACAGCCCCGCCATGCTGCTGCCTCTATTTGCAGGATGGGCACGGTTGGCACTGCGCTCTGTTGAGACACCTCTCCGGGTGGGAGGGCGATGCCGAGCGCCTGGCTGCCCGCCAGCCCGCCCAGAGCCGCACGCACATTGCAGCAGAGCTGCAAAATGGAGATCGCCCACTCCCAGCAGCCTGTGCTGGCGGCTGTCTGGCAGGATTGATGGTTGTCACTACTGAACGCTGCTGAGCCGGAGCCAAAAGCAAATGAGTGGATGTCCTCGTGAGCCTGCTTGAGGGAGGAAAAAAATGGAAAAAGACAAAAAAAAACACCAAAAAACCTTAGAACTTTATTTTCTCAGTTTAGAAACTAAAGTAGAGAGCCTCTATCCACTTTGTGATTGCTTCGCTGGGGAGAAGTGATGAGGCTGAGAGGAGCGCCTGCTGCACGCAGAGCTGGGAGGTCAGCAGCTCTCAGCTCCTTGGTACCATTTTGAGGTGGAGCAGATTTTAGGGGGAATCAGAGGGTGTTCTCCTCTGCTAAACTGCTTCTGGGATGAGGGATGGACATAGTTGAGTGGGAAATAGTGGTGATAGGTGAATGGTTGGACTAGATGATCTTGGAGGTCTTCTCCAACTTTGGTGATTCTGTGATTCTATGAAAGGGACGTTTAACTGTGGGCAGCCCTGATGCTGTGATGTAACTGATATGGCAACAGAGGACAGGCTGATGTTCCTTAATGGTTTTCCCTTTTTCCATGTGGAAATGGAGGCCTGGGCCTGCTCCAGGTTGTGATTGTAGCAGCAGCTAATGCATGACTGTGGTGAGGTAGCTGGTTGTAACGTGTTTGGTCAAAGTGGGGACTGGATTTGTGGAACCTGAGTTAGAGGCTGTGTGGTTTGATGGTTGGACTAGATGACCTTAGCGGTCTTTTCACCTTTAATGATTCTATGGTGCAGCCGAAGTGGGAACATGGTGCTAGAGCCTGGGTTGGGTGTAATGTCTGAACTGAGCTTGAGCTGTACCAGCAAAGCTGAGATCAGGATCTTCCCTCATTTAGTCCTGGTGTGGTGCCCACTCACGTGCCAGTCTCCAAATTCTTCACAAAAAAACAGACAACAAGTATCTAGACCAACAGGTACCAAAGGGTGACAACAGCCTGGAGTGTGGTGTGCATCAATCTGTGATCCCTCACCTTTTGAGAAGGGAGTAAAAAGGGACACGGTTAGTGGGCATGGTGGTGATGGTTGAGCTAGATGATCTTCGTGCTCTTTTCCAACCTTAATGGTTCTATAATTCAATACAAGGAAGGAAAGAAAGACAGAAAGGAAAGATATATGTTTCCTTTTCTCCTCTATGTTGAAAAAAAATAGCTTATTCTTCTGCCTGCTTCCTCTTTCCTTCCCTCGTGTCCTTATTCTGGTAGGATGCTGAGAAAAAATGTTTTCCTTGACCGTGTGTCCAGCCCCCCTCTGGGATGGGTGGGCGGTGGAGTTGCTGCTCCCTGAGCTGGGGAACAGCTTTGTCTGCACTGCCTCACTTCTGCTATTTACACTGTGATGTTTTTCTCTGGGCAGACCTGATCTGGTCAAATGAGATCCTTTCAGAGAAACCCTGCTAGAAACACTGTGAGTGTATCCTTGAGTTATGGCAAAGAATTTGACGCTGAAGGTAGCTTTGTGCTTGAATTTGCTGAGAGAAAGTCTCCTGCTCTGTTATGTGGCCCCTGCAGGACGTATCCTTATGTTTTCCTCCTGTGTGACTTGGGTGGGATTGCCACAACTGCTGTCTTTGCTGAGGGAGCAGTGAGGGGAAAGGTGTGTTCTTCTTATGGCACTCACAGCACCTACATTGCTTATTCCTGGGGGTTACCGAGTTGCAGAGACAAAATGCGTGGTATTCATTGTCTTGGCAGATAGCAAGAGCACAGTTATGTATGCTGCAGAAATTGGTGTGCTTACCCTCTCTCTAGGACACTGAGCACCAGCTGCGTGCTCTCACCTGGCACAGAGCTAGCGCAGCAACCAGCTGGAAGAATGCAATCGCAACAGCAAGGCTGGGACAGACGTTCCCTGTCCTGCAGCCCAGCACTTCTTATGCAATAGCTCCTTCCCTGTTTGTCCCATCAGCTCTGCTCTTCAGATGGGCTGTAGATACGTGCAGGAGGAAGCAGGGGAAAGATATCAATGTGATCCATAGACTTGAATTACTCACATAACTTGAGGTCTCAGCTTGGAGGCCACCTAATAAGCTGGTTTGAAACAAATGCTTCTTACCTTGCTGAGCAGGAGCTTCTTCTCCCTATTGGCTTCAAGCAGGTGGAAGGTGATGTGTCCTGCCCTCCTGCAGCCAGGGTCTTGCCCGGGTACTAATGGCTGCCTTTAGCCACAGGGAACTTTCCATCATTCCTCTGATGTAGTGAAAACCAGGTCTGAGTGCTGTGTTCATGGAGCATTCACTGGTTATTTGTTTTCATCCTGTCAAAGATTATACTTGCTTCAGCTCCTTCTTCCTCCTTTTTCCTCTTTAGATCAGATGGTATCTTTTTATTAAGCAGCATAAGAAAAGAAGGAAGATTTAAACTCATTTAACCTTGACTATAGCCATTAGTTAAGCAATTAAAATTAAAGGGTGAGTTAATGGGCAGTGTCAAACATTCGGAGAAACATCTGCTGTAATAGAAGTGTGCCTTTTAGCTGATGAATAATTGATCCATCGCTCCTTGATACCGAGGTCTGGGTGAGGAGGCAGTGCTGGCCCTGCTGAAGCATCACTGGTGTCCCCTCCCCAGAACAGCAGGAAGACTTGGCCACCACCACTTGAGGATGCATTAAGAAAACCTGCATTGTAGCTCTTCAGCCAAGGTCATTCCTCTCAGTTCTTTTGCTTTCCTGGGATCAGATGTGTTATTTCAGGTCTAGAGGAACTGAAGGTCTATTTTTGCACCTTTATTAATGTGTGTGTGGATGGATGTGGTGTCTGTCTGGACACCAATAGCCGGGGATGTAGATGACTCAAACTACTTTGGATTGTAACACTGAGCTAAATTAACTCGCTTTTTGGCAGACAGCAAATGTGAGTGAATGTCTTTGCTAATGCACTGAGGACAACACTGTAAATATTGACCAAAGTTTGAGGGGTAAATATCAGAAAGCATTTGTCTCTTGACAGTGATAAGGCTAATAATGCTGAAGTTACTTCTGTAATGCTATGATCTCCCATAGAAAGCTGTGTTCGTGTTGGACTGGTCTCTGCGTGGGGTAGATTGATGGAGCAAGGTCTCGCCAATCACACAGACCCATTTTGATACCAGGATAGGAGCCCTCTGGTGACCCAGACACCAAATTGAGGGCATTGGAGCATTTGTTGCGTGGGATATGGGAGAGGAAAACCTGGGTCATGGAAGGATCTTGATGTGCTGTTTTCTGCATTGTCTCTTAATCCCTGAAAAATCACTCAAGATTCCTTCTGCAGTACTTCAGACCTTGTGTGTGTGCAACCAGCTGAACTGAGACAAGCCCGGCTCTGTGCTCCTGCTAATTGTTAGCATGGCAAGGGGAGCTCCTCACCTTTGTATCAGGGTGTCTGAGTGCAGGCCTCTTTGTAGAAGGGATTTGAGAAAAAGCACTGGGAAGGAAACAGAAAAAGCAGAATGAAAGTTAATGGGAAGATATCTTTGAAATGACTGTTAACAGAACGTAGGTTCTTCTCTCTTTCTCAGTCTGTGTCTGATCAAAGTTTAACCCATGGAGGTACAAAGTAGTAATATTCATTGAGAGTAAAGTAGTAAAATCACTTCCACACTTCCAAAGAAAAGATTTGTATAAATGTTTGGTTTTCATATCCTCATCCCTCTTTTCTCAGGACAATTTGAGGAACTTCAATTGATGCAGTTCAGGTTTTGTTTAAAATCAAGTCAATATGTGCTTGCATCATAAGCAGAGAGAAAGGGGAATAAACTGGGATGGGAAAATTATCTGTGTGCCTTCAGCTGGCGTTAGCTGACAACAAGCAGAACCTGTAGTTCACTTTCTTCCCATATCTCACCCCCTGCCTTTACCCTAGCATCTGCTTGAACTTCTGCTGCTGTTTTCAACTTCTTTTTCTGCTTCTTTAGAGTAGGGAGGCTCTTTTCTCAATACAGAATAGTCCCTGGATTATTTTCAAGTGTTTGATGCCTTGCTCCACTTCTACCTTTCACTGGCTCGTCAATATTGTCTTTAATGACACACAAATGCAAACAGACCTCGCTTTTAAGGCTGTGTAGAGCAGGCAACACATTTGGCTTGCTCTGGAACTCCTTGAACCAGGGTATATTTAAACAAAATTTTAACTGCTGAGGTTATGAACACGCATAACTGCCCATCTGAGTGTGTGTGGGACGTGTACAAAGAAGTTCATGTTGAACTTGAAGTAGGAGGTTTTTTAAAGCGAAGATAACTGTGAAGATGGATGAAGTAGGATTTTGTTTTTAACCCTGAAGAATTTTATTTGAAGAAATTAGAACAGTTGGACAAGGAGATCATATTCAAAGCTAGAATTCAGCCAATCCATCTCTCACTAATGAAAAAGAGAATATTTTCAAACTTCAGTAGCAAAAGAACCTCTCAGAAACAGCAAAAAGTCTCCGAAGACTGACTTTTGCAATGCGCTTACTTCCATGTATGGTGATACAACATAGCTAAAAGTGTATTTATTTCTTTTACTTTGCCCCAGAATCCATACTGATATTTCCATGCCAACCACAACTTCAACATTGTCCCCATGGTGATGTAGGTGACATGTTATTGTAACCTGGTTATGTTTTCTTGGCCATAAACTTACAAAAATTACCACTGTGCTTTCTCTTACTGAAGGATTTTGAATAAAGGGAGCCATGAAGAAATTTCTGCTGAGCAGTTTAGCTGACGTTATTGACTTAAATAAAAGCAAACCTTTTCTTGTGTGGTAGACAGATACTATCTGTACTGACTTCTTTTCAACCCTTCTGTTTACAGACAATCTACAGACAATAAATGGGGAGTTGTCTCAGCCCAGAGCATCCCCCTCATGCCACATCTTCCCAGAGAAAGGAACGCAGCAGCAGTGGGTTATCTGAGGATATGGGCTATAGGAACAGCGATGTTAGAATAGTGGAGTTTATGCATGGGATTATAGGATAGCGGGAAGCTGCTGACTAATCTGCTCTAGGATTACCTTGTGCATTGACACAGCAAAAGATTTGGGTGGTAATACCTAATTTTTCCTTATGTTTTTATTATGATTGCCAGCCAGTCATTGCATCCCTGTGTGGGGAGGAAGGTGAGCAGAGATTTGCACACAGAGGCATCCTCTGCCCCACTTGCTTGCCCAGATTTCCAGTTTGGGCTGCATGCATGCATTCCATCATGTGATACTGGCCTTTCTGCCTGGCACACACAGTTCCAGGCTGGTACAGAAGGGAGGTGGAACTGGGAGAGATGGGTCCGTTGCCAGGTGCCACACATGGAAATGAGCAGAAGAAAGCACACCGATGTGACTTATTGGCCTGCCTGTCAGTTTGGCTTTTTCAAGTTGCCTTATTTCAGGAATGGAAGCAAATGGAGGTCTGATATAGTAGGATGCTTGGTGTTGCTAGTCTGCCTTTTCCCAAGGTGCCCTCAGAGCCAGCAGGCTGCAGACTCTTGGGAAGAGAAAGACAAGTTAGGGAGGGAGAAGGAAAGAAATCTCTTCTCATTGCTAATACAGCCTAAAGTTGATGCTTGGGGAATTCTGAGTAACTGTTGCCTCATTCCAAAGTAAAACAGGATAGATCTGGCGTTTTCTTCAGAAAAGCTGTTTGTGATGTTAGCAGCTACTCAGGCAAAATAAAGGAAAACTGCACAACTTCTGAGGGCTTGCATGTTTTCCTTCTGCCAGCAACTGACAGCTCTGCTCTGCCTGTCATCTGCAAACAAGCTGAATTACTCACCGTAACAGCCGTTGGAGGAATCTGTTTTTATAGCCCAGAAATGGGTTTTGGCCTTGTCCTTTTTTGGTAATCTGTTTGGAATTTGTTGGTGTTGGTGATCAACAGTTGTTTAAGGCTGCTGGCAGCCCGCTGGTCTTCACAGAATGAATCGGTGGTCTTGGGCCCTTTCCAGCTCTGTGCATTGAGCATTGCTTTCCCATGATGCAAGGGAAAGGGTGCAGTCAACACTAAAAGGCAGAAAATTTAAAACTGATGAAAGGAAATGCTTTTCCACACAATTAGCCTTTGGGATTTGTTACCACATGGAGCTGCTTACACCAAACATTTAGCATGTCTCTGAGGGAGGAAAGGGTATCGGGGCATTTATATAGAAAACAGATTTTCTGAGGAAAAAGGTTCAAACACACAACAGGATTCTGAGGTCCCCAGCAGAAGTTTCAACTTCGATTTGAGCAATGTATGTTCTCTCTGGACCACAGCAAGGTCTTGAATTGCAACCTGCAGTCCCAGGTGAGCACCATGACCACAAGCTACACTATTAGTCTGCTGATATAATTGTTTTCCCTACCAGTGGCTCACTCAGCAGCACTAACTTTCCAGGTGAAGACATTTCAGCAGTGGCACAGCTAATATCGCTTTCCTCCTTGGGGCTATACCTGTGCCACAAAGGACTAGTTTTATCTGTGCATTTATTAGGGGAGCAAATGACTTCATAGAATCATAGAATCATGGAATTGGTTGTGTTGGAAGTGACCTTAAAGCCCACCCAGCTCCAACCCCCTGCTGTGGGCTGATTGCCCCCCACCAGCTCAGGCTGCCCAGGGCCCATCCAGCCTTGGGCACCTCCAGGGATGGGGCACCCACAGCTCTCTGGGCAGCATTGCCAGGGCCTCACCGCCCTCTGAGTGAAGAATTCCTTTCTAACATCTCATCTAAATCTAAATCTAAATCGTCTACTCTCTTTTCATTGTAAACCATTACCCCTTGCCCTAAGGTGTCTGGTGGAGGTGAGAAGGCAGCTCCTACCTCAGGATCTCTGATGACTCTTTGTGCAACTGTCCCAGCCGGAGCAGGCCATGTTGATTAGATCACTGGTTTGCCTTTGTGTTTCTTGAAGAAGGAGAGCTGTTTGAGCTCTGTCTCCATGGAGCTTTGTGAGACAGGTGTATGTTGCCCTGGGATGCTTTCCCTGTGCATCTCCAGGGATGTGGTATAACCCAATGTGTGCTCCTGCGCTTCACACAGGGCCTTCCTCATGATCTGTCTGTCTCTCACGCAGGTTCCAAGCCCAGGAGGTTTGTGTTTGAAAGGAGTTCTGCTGAATGGAGTGCTGAGAGTGAAGGATGAAGCCTTCCTTGCTCCTGAGAGAGTTTTCTTATGGCCTCATAAGCTCTGTTCCCTCAGGAGCCACCCAGGCTGGAGTTTCAGAGTGGTTATTACAGTCACAGCCTCCTCGTGTCGCCTTGTGATGAAATCAGCGTGGCATTTTGTGGTGGGTTTTCCTTTGTCTTTTGTTTTGAAAACACCTGATCTGTTTTTTTTTAAAACAAAAATCCCCCCCTGGGTTTTCCAGCTCCCCCAGAAATGACAAGGCCTTCATTTGGAGTCCTTTTTCTACTCTCAGTTCGATGCTCACCTGACAGCCTGCATTTGCATGCAGGTGTTCCATTACACCAAATTTGTTCCAATGCACTGCAGCCGTTTCCATACTGTAAAATTAGGCAGTTTGATGAAAAAGGTGCTTTTAGATAAAACAATCAGATCACTCAGGTGCTCAGTGTGTGTGTGCTGACATCCTGCTGGCCTCCACACGAGACATTCCCCTCCTGGCACTGTGCAGAGCCACCCAGATCCCCTCCTGTCCTTTCTTCCTTGCTGTCAGCAATAACAGTGACAGCCAGTCAAGGTTAGAAATGGCCTTTAGCTGATGTTTGCCCTCCATGCTCCAGCCAAAATACAGCTCATCCCATGCAATATATAATCAGTAAGTGATTAGAAAAAAAGAAAGCAAACTATTGGGCTTGTCCGTGTTCCTGTCTGAATGTAGGCAGACTTTAAACATATACTACTTATATTGAACAGTAATACAGATGCACAAGCAAAGAGGGGAAGGTTTTGTCACTACTTTATCATTTACATTACACTATGTGAACATTTGTTCTTATCTCCTCTAAGCCTCAGAGCACTGTCTAAGCCTTGAAACACTTTCTGAGCCCGGAAAACATCTTGAGCCACTGGTTGAGAACAGGAGGAAGCAGCTTGTCTCTCACTGATGACCCAAGAGCATCCTCTAGTGCATATTCAAGGTAATACTTCCACGTTCCCTGCCTGTTTGCAAAAATAATAATTAAAAAATAGTGTAAAGGATCAAAATCCTTTGTGGAGTTTGTGCTAAGTGTCAACACAAGGTGCTAGTGAAGGAAGCAGTGGAAACACAGATGGTAAGTGCTTGCTAACTTTGGAGTATGGCTTCAGCATGACTGAGCAGCACCAAAAACCTTGTGGGGCCAAGCCTTTCGATGGTATAGTTGTGTAGCTCTCACCAATGAAACTCCAAGCATCATCCATTTTATAATAGTTAATGCATACAAGTGTTCAGATACATTAAAAATGAAAGGCTTACTGCAGAGAAACATCTTAAAATGAGTTTAAATGCACATTTTGTATTTACAGATTAATGCCTGTAAGGGGTGCGTTTTGACTACAAATACATTTTGTTGATTAGCAAAGGTAAAAGTTACACCGCCACTGAGGTTGTGAGATTCTTTCTTTTGCCACAAAAACCTGCTCCACATGTTTAGTTACTATAAGCCATTTCTGCGCACTGGGTCACTTTTATTTTCGTTGCACTGCAAAAACAGTGCAGAATAAAGAGTGCAGCTAAAGATTTTAAAATAGCCATTACAGGCTATTATGTGTATGTTTGTTATTATGGTATTATATGGCATGAATCTAGTCCCCCCCCCATGCCTTACTTTTTATCCTGTAAAGTGAAAAATGTTTACTTCCCTGCCTCAGAAGGGAATAAGCCCATTAAGAGCTGCTGAGTGCTCAATTAAAAGATGATGGGGAGATGTATAAATATTTTAGGTGGACAGATACATGGCCAATGACAACATCCTGCTCTCCAAGTCCTGGACAGGAGAAGCGATGCCATACTTTCCTTCCTCACCCCACTGTGCCATCGTGCTTTGGCCTTCCTCAGTGAGCAAACTACTGCTCTCTCCAGTGAAGTCATGAAATAGGGTTTCCTCTGTCCAGCTCCTTTTGCAGAAAGTCTTCAGAAAACATGACTGTGTGCTCTTGAGCACTGTGTGTTTGTTTCATAGTTATTACTTTCTGCTAAAAGTATGCAGCAAAACACAGCTGAACATTTCTGCAGAGAAGGTTTAAAGCCTATATGATCTAATCTGGAGCAAATATTATGGCAAATAACACACAGCATTTGTGCACAGAGTTAAAACAAGTAGAGAGGAAAGGTGAGCTCAGGACAGCCACAGGTTAGATTAATCTTACCTCAATGCAATGAAAGGCTTTGAAAGAAACTTTGAAGGAATGAGCAATTATCGCCATGGAAGCAATAGAAGATGAGATAACATTACCCCAAGTCAACCATGCCAGCCTAACCTGTTAGCTTTCTTTGATAGAAGAACTGATCTTCCAGATAAGATGTACAGCATGTACCCACCTTGTTTCCCAGGGCAGTTGATAAAGTGCCATACAGGAAATTATGCATTAAGGTGGGAATTAGTAGGAGTGTTTTGATGGCGTAACTGGCCAGGGTGATGTGAGCAGCAAGGAAGGCACTAGCACTGGGAGAAAGCTGCTGGAGCTCTTCCTACAGGAGGAAGGTGGAAAATGGCTGTGGAGAGGGAGAGCTTGCATGTCCTAGTGGAGCATGAATGGCAGGAGAAGAAGAGGATCAAATTCAGTTGCTCTGAGCATGAGCTCACAGAGTAACAATGGAGCTTTGACCATGAAACAGGTCACTGACACTTGGGAATGACTGGGAAGACCTCAGTGCTTCATCCACAGGAGGTCCAAGACTCACCAACATGGCATGGTGCTGATGGTGGTGTGTTTACTCTAAGGATGTAAGGGGTGGGGATGTGTTTCCAGTAGACATGAGGAATGATGAAGGCCATGAAGGTACAGAAGCTGGTGAGACTTCGTCTGGGATGCTCTGCTCAACCTGGTTCTGTATGTGAAAGGAAGATGAATGTAGGAAGTAATGAAAGAGGATTTCTCTCTCAGGAGGCTGGTGCGGCCACCAAAGGGAGCACTCCTGACATTGAAGGTGTGTGTTTTTTTGTTTGTTTTGTGCTGTTATTGTTGGTGCTGTTGTTGTTGATTGTATTGCCTTATGTGTCTATTGTGAATTTAGCACTAACACAAGCAAGGAGTATCCAGGGTGTGGAGTAGCGGCCCCAGTGGAAAGAGAAAAGATGATGATTTCCAGTACTTCATAG
>PPHD01015122.1:0-16291 GCA_002909625.1 Bambusicola thoracicus | reverse complement strand
TTTAGCAGAGCTGCAGCACAGGGCTGCCTGCAGGGCTCCCACATGAGCACTTTGGCACAGTTTGCAGCTTAATAAAACAAGCCCTTGTTTGCATAGCATGAGGTTCCTTTGTGTTCTGGTCTTGGAGGTGATAATCAGCCTCTCAGGGCTACCATCATCTGCCTCCTGACCTTGTCAGATTGGGAAAGGACATATTCTAAGGCTGGAGGTGGCCTTTCTCCCAGATCTTTGGCTATCATGACTTGTCAGCGAGAAGCTGCTGTGCACCCCCAGGGCATCACCAGCTGCAGAGCATGGGCAGGGCCTGTTCTGGGGCTCCAGCCTGTGGCTAAGGTTCCAAGAGTCGGGGGGTTCTGCAGATGTGCTGAATGCAGCATCGAGGCAAAGGAATCAAGTGCAAACCAGAATGACAGAGGCTGGGGCGGCACAGTGGGCAGCCTGGATGTGTTGGGGGAAACAAGGGAGCTTGAGGAGCCTGGACAAGGGAGGGCTTGCTTGAGGCACGGGGATATGGAGGGACTGCTCGCTGTGCCACCATCTCATCCCCTCTTTTCCTCCTTGCAGACATCAATGAGTGCGAGGACGTGGATGTCCCAGTGCCCCTGTGCCAGGGCGGCACCTGTGAGAACACAGAAGGCTCCTACCGCTGCCGCTGCTTACCAGGCTATGTGGCACTGGCCCAGCCCCACCACTGCGTGCCCCAGACAGCCCAGAGCCCGGCAGCAGCATAGCTCTAGGGGAGCGGCAGCGGGGTACTCCCCTCTGGTGGCACGCTTCTCCGGGACCTGGTGGTGTGGAAAAGGGTCCCCGGGGCTGTGGCTGCTTCTAAGCCCTTCGTCCCTTTACCTCCAAAGCGCACAACTCCCCTGCCACCTTTTCCTGGCTGTGACTGCCAGGGCTGAGCTCCCAGCCTCTGTACCCCCATCCTCACATCCAGCCCCTGCTTCTGCCACAGCAGAGCCCTCCCCAACCCGGCCCCCAGCACCTGCCGCAGTGCCACATGCCACGGGGGCTCGCAGGACACTTTCTCCTGCCGTGCAGCCCCAGCTCCTCCCTGCACCCTGCAGAGAGACTGGATTCACCTCCCCACGGCGAGCATCACTGCTGCACTGACCTAGCGGTGAGCCTCACCGCACCACGCAGCCTGCCCCAGGTCACAGCCCTGGGGGGGCGACCCCAGCTCCCTAAAGCTGCTGCCCAACCTCAAGGTGTGGTGGAAAGGATGGGGGTCCCACAGCCGGCTCACCCTGCAGCCGTCCCAGGCGTGTCCCTACCCCTGCGCTGCGCCTTTGTGCCCCGCGCTGGCTGGGGGGAGTGGGCAGGGTTCCAGCTTAGTTTCTGTAAAGTTGGTGACTTTTTTTTAACCGAGTCTGCTGGAAACTTCTCTCATGTTGTTAAATAAAACATTTATTTTGGGCCCTGTGGCTCATGACACTGGGGCTGGGTCAGAATTGTGCTTGTTTTCCCTCTGCCAAGGGATACCACCAGCCTCCCCGCTCCTGGGACAGAGGAAAGCCGTGCCAGGCCAAACACCCGCTTATCTGCCCCAACTGGAGCCAACTCCAGCCCCTGGGGGCTGCACAGCACATGTGGCTGCTAACACCCTGCTTCCTTCACACACCCTTTGCTTGCAGTTCAAGAATCCTTGTGGCAGGCAGGAGCCCTTGAGCAGGTCCAGGAGCTGCTTTTCCTACCCCAGAGCCCCTGCTAGGAATGCTTTTGCCTCACACTGCAGCAAGCAAAGGTGTGTTCTGCATAGCCATCTCCTTAAGGAGCCTTTGCACTGCTCCAGAGCAGTGCAGGACCAGCAGAGCTGATGCAGAACCCAGTGCTGCCAGCTAGACACCCCAGCGCTCAGCAGCAGAGATGTATGGTTGCTCTCAAGTCACCTACACCGAGGCCAGCAAGCCACCACCTGCAGCTTCAGCCAAAAAACACAGCTGGACCAGAACTGGCCAGAAGATGCCCAGACACTCCGCTTGTCCTCCAGCCATCTACTCCCAGAAGACAACGCAAACTGGTTTTGTCTAGCCTTTATTAAAAGGAAAGTTATAAAAAGAGGTTCAGGAGCTCCCAGCAGCTCCAAGTTAGTTGATAGTGCAAACCATTGGTTAGAGAAAGAATCATCCCTGCAGAAACACTGAATGCCATTTGGCGTTGCATCCACAAAAAGGAGTTTTCCAAGCTGTAGTCCTGCAGGCTCCAGCAGGGGCCCAGAACTGACTCCGCTGCCAGCTCAGGAAAGCTTCTTCCCCTCTTCTTCAGATGTAAGGATGGAAAATGCAGTTCCTAGGAGCATCCTGGTCACAGCAGAGCAGAAAAAGCACAGGAGGGTGGATGGAGCCAGCATTCTACGAGAGGCACTGAAGGGTTATCAGGTAGCAGCTCAGACACTAGCCAGGTTCACTGCAGAGAAATCTCTTTGTGAGGACAGAAGGCTCTGTTTCAAACAACTAAAGTGCCTGCACAGAGCACATGGAAGACAATGTCCTAATGCTCAGTCTCTCTTGCTGACAGCAGCAGACACTGCTCCGTGAGCTGCTGTGGGAACATGCCAGAGGGATCGTGGAGGGGCGAGAGCCCTCTGCCCACAGCTGGCCTTGCAGGAACAAAGTACTGGCTGCCCAGAGGCTGCGGAGTTCTGAAGGAAGCAGTAAGAAATACTTATATAAAAGATTTTGGCTTGTGTTATTTTCTCTGTTTCTCTCCTCCCCGAGCCCAACTCGTGGCAGGGCTCCTCAGCTGGTGATCTGCACTGGTATCTTCCAGCAAAACAACATCTGATCCTGGTCATCCACCAGCTCCCACTTCACTATCAGCTTAATCTGAAAGAGAACAGTGAAATAAGAATAGTTAGGAGAGACCAAAGCAAAGACAATGGGCAGCTTCAGTTGTTTGTGAAGCAGAGGGGTCCTGGTGGCCCTGTGGGAAGAAGCTGGGCCACCTGTGGCAACTCCTGAGGTATTGTGTGGCTGGAGGGCGCTGCTGTGTAACGTGGAGACTTCTACACTGAGAAATCCCATCTGAGAGTGCAGAGGAAACAATCTGTACTTCCCAGCTGGACGGCACCTGGAGGCAACCCCCTCAAATGTGAACGCTTGGCCAGGAGCAGAGCTTTGGCAGGGGGGCTGCATGCGGGCACAGCACACAAGGAACACACACTGGGACAGCTGAAGCAGTTTCTCAGCAGCTGGAGTCAGGCTGCTTCCTCTGCTGAGTTTGTCCCAAAACAGGAACTGGGGACAGAATCCCGCTCACAGCAGAAGTGAGAAGCAGCTGAAGATCCTTCTGACCTCTTCCCCATACAGCGAGATGAAGCATTCTTCTTTACAGATGGGCTGTGGGCCTGCCCCAGGAAGGAGGGCAGCTGAGAGGCACAGGTGGGGTTCCCGCATACTTACACTGGGGTACTCGCTCTTCACAGGGAGCTTGTTCAGGTAGCTGTATGAGTGGCCCTTCTGGATGGGGCACTGGATTCCAGACTTGCATCCATCAGGCTCGGGGATGGGGAAGGGTATGTCCACGTGCAGCATCTCACCATACACCTTTGCCTTACTGCCTTGGCTCTCAATCTCTGCAGGACACGGGGAAGTGTGAGTGCAGCACCAGAGCAGGGAAAACACTTCCACTTTGTGCACCCCTCCCCGGACATACCTGTAGGACAGCCTGCCCAAAGGCTGCAGAGAGCACGCTAAGGAGTTGTCCTCCTTAGCTACTTCTTCCCCCTCCAGCCACCCTGCCCACTTATTCCCAGACACGAAGGCACAGACGTAACACTGTGCCACCTCATCCCTCCTCACAGGACCCCCAATGCGCGCCCCCAGGCCCCACGGAGCAGCTCCTTACTGCTGGAGAAAGTGACGTTGATGCTGTACGAGGTCCCTTTGACGAGCTGGCAGGGCTGCGTGGGACAGGGGCTCACGTTCACCTCTTGAATGCTTCCGTCTTTGGAACCTAGAAAGACGAGCGAAGGGTTAGCGGCGCCGGGACCCCGGAGAGCAGCTCCCGCTCGGCCAAGGTACCGGGCCCCCGCACCTCGTGGGACACTCACCGCAGTCCACGAAGCGGAGCGGCTCGGCCAGGGCGGCGGCGGCGAGCGCCAGCAGCAGCACGAGAGGCGGCGGCACCATGGCGGCAGTGCGCTGCGCTGCGCTGCGGAGGCGGTGGTGGCGGCGGCGGCGGCGTCACATGAGAGCGGCGGGGCCGCCCCGTCCCGCCCCGTCCCGGCGGTCAGCTGAGCTCTGCTCCGCCCGCGGGGCAGGGCTGTGGGGCTGCAGGTGTGCTGCCTGCCGGCTTCGCGGTGACGGCGCTGATGCTCGGATCCCCCGAGGCAGCGTTCAGCAGAGCAGACAGCCGCCGGCAGCCCTTGCTGTCGGGGACGTGCCCCGTGTGACTGCTGGGGCTCTGGGTCACCCTGGCGCCACCATTTCACCGAGAAAATGAACAGATCCGTTCATCCCTGCGAGACTTGTGCTTGCACTTACATATCCCACCAACCCGAGGACACCCAATGAATGTAAATTCCTGTCCCAGCGCTGCGCTTGCAGCTCAGTAAACACAGCCCTTCAGGCACTGCAGTGGCAGCGAATACAGAAATTGTATTCTAGAGAAAATCCACATGCAGGGACGAATCAATTTCTCCTGCTGTCTCAGCCAGAACATGCTCCTTTAGCTATAGATCGACAGCATGCACAATGAATGCACCATGGGACGCTCACATTCAACAGCCACGGCGGGGATTTCGTGTCATCGGTTTCTGAATCACTCAAACGAGCTCAGTTTTCTGCTGAGACGGGGATAAAATGCCTTAAACACACACACTGTAGAGGCAAGCAGGCCTCGTCAGTTCAGCAGGCTTAAAGAGAGCTTTAGGAGCTCCCCAAACTTAGAGGGAGCGGACCAGAATGAGGAGGGGGAAACAAAGCTCAGCCACATTATATCAAGTCATCAAGGCCCATGAGACCAACAGAGCCACAGCTTAGGAAGGGAAAAACCGTGGGCTGTAATTCTGGATGAGACAAAAACACCCCCTGGCTACATAGCTGGCAGGAAGGAAAAGCGATCACTGATAACAGAGAGGTGCAAAGAAACAGCTGTTCTCCTTCCTTACACGGCCCGGCTACTGCAAACGTTTGCCCCCAGCACATGAATCACTTGTCAGAGGAATGGATTATTAATTAGACTAAATTAAGTCCGATTGAGGCCAACTCTCTCTCATTTTCTCAACCTACAGTAACGGAGCAGCATCCAGAAATGCCTTGAAGGTACTTGTTCAATTTCAGACATCTAACGCTGGTAAAACTGAGGGCATGTAGAATGTACAAGTGTTTTTTTATGGGAGCAGGCTGCATCAAATACCCAAAAGGAGTTTGCAGTGAATATGGATGCAACACGAGGCCACGAAATGCCAGCATTCAGAGCAGTAAATCCTACAAGAGAGAGAAAAGCCGGTGCGATGTGAGAAGCAGAACCATCCTTCCCCCTTTTTCTCCCAGGAGCTCTTGATTCTTTCCTCCAAACGCAGAGGCGCACTGATAATAAGTCAAAAAAACCCACCCCCTATATGTGTTTAAAAGCATCAAGTGTTCCAATATGCCTAATCTGAGGATCCAGCTGTTGGCAGATAACTGGATGAACACACCAGCTCCTCTGGGACCCCACCTGTGATGCCTTCCTGGTTTTATCTGAACATCGTTAGAGTTAATCCAAGAGTGAGAAAAACTCAACAGCTCAAAGCAGTCTTTATTTACATGGGCAGGGTGGTATACATAAGCGAAAGCGTGTGGCTCCATTTCTTTAAAGCACTGCCCCCTCAGCCTGGCAGCCACATCCACCGTGGGAGTGAGCCTGTTAGGATTTATACACATAATACTTAACTACATGTTTACTACTGCAGGCACTCCACCACGTGCTCGATTTCTATGTCTCTGCCAAAGAAAATACTTCTGCTTCCTGCAGTTGTTAAATCTCTGTGTGGAGCGGCCTACTGCATGCTTAACGGACAATAACTTCGTCAAGCAGATCTCATCTTGGATTTAAGCACTTCCTTTGCCTCCACTGTGCTGCAAGGCACAGCCTTGTTCCCATTGAGACGCGTGAGAAAGCTAATAGTCACCAAGTCCCAAGCTGTGCTGACTTCAAATGATCCCCTCCCGCTGGGATGACTGGTTTTCCTCTGTCATGCCACTGTATGACTCTCCACAAACCTGACCGGGGGTGGGGAAACAGGATTGAGGCCTGGAACTCCTCCAGCCAAAGCACATGAGGATATGATAAGCAACCCTTTAACCGTAGGCACATCTTTGAGCAACAGGCCGGATCACTGTCACATGTCAAAGGATCAGGTTTAGGAGAGGGAAAGGAGGCAGAGCCGCCCAGCTTTAGGCTGGCAGCCAAGTTCAGGACTCAGTCAGGTGAGTGAAGATTCATCCCCCACAAAGCGCCTGATGCGAGTTTTTCGAGGGGAAAAGCATCTCTAACAAAATGCACGTAACCTTCCATTAAGCATGAGTTCCCTGCTTTGACTGTGAAGAGTTAATTGAAGAGCCATTAAACACCCACACACGCTGAAATGCGAGGCAGTAGATATGAGCAGAGGGGGCCTGGGAGATGGCAAGTGCTGGTGCTAACGCAGGCTCTGTGATGAAACCATGGAGACCGCGTCTGAGAACCGTGCCTTAGACACCCATGGCAGGGATGAAGGCTGCACATCGGGCCGATCCTGCTGGATCCCGTTCTCACAGAGACCTGAGGAGCGGGAGGGGACTGCGTGGAACTGCGGCACACGCGGGAAGCTGAGCACGTGGATGTCTGTATCCACAGCACCAGGGTCGCAAATCCCGATCCAAAGGAAAACCAGCCTCTGCAGGGAGCGCTGAGCTTACAGACTTACAGATTCCTACCCGATAAAGAAACTAAAACAGAAAAGTCAATATCGCAAAAAATTCTAAGAAATCCTTCAGACCGGGCCCTGTGTTTGTTCTTCTGGTTGCGCAATTGCCCCTGCAATGACATCTTGATCCCTGTCAGGGTCTCGGGGTGCTACTCAGCGCAAATAACCCTCACAGCTAAGTCCACTGCAAACACGCTCTGTTGAAGGGCACTGCGTTATTTACCGAGTTATTTTTCTTTCACGAGCTTTGCTGCTTTCAAAAGCAAACACTTTCAAGGACAAATACAAGTTTCGTGCTTTCAGCCACAGCACGTTCCCAAACCTAGGACCGGGCTGACACAGCCGTGTGGACACCTTCCCTGTGCGTGGGCCACTGCTCCCCCCGCAGCCGGGAGCACGGCAGCCCCCAGCCCAGGTCGGGACACAGCCAGACCCCGCCGGGCGCCACGGCGCACCCGACCCACCCGCAGGTCGCCTAGCAACGCTCCCCACAGAACGCTTCCGCCTCGCTAGGTGCCATGGCGGCTTCGCGCCGGAAATGGCGGCGCCGGACAGCCAATGGGCGGGCGGGGCGGAGCGCTGAGGAGGCAGCGAGAGGCAAGATGGCGGCGCTGAGGCGCTGTTGGTGGTTGGCGTGGGGCGGTCGGGTCAGGTACCGACTCGGTAGCGCTTCGCTCCGTGACAGGGGGTGGCGGGTGTGGGGCCGGGTGCTCGGCGTGGCCCCGCTGAGGCTCGCCCTTTCTTCCCCTCCTTCTCCCTGAAGCAGTTGGTGTTCTGCTCCGTCGCGCAGAGGATTAGCGCCGCTCGGCCCCCCGCCGCCTCCAGTCTGCGCGCTGGGCCGCTCGCTGCGGTGGGCGTCGTTCTCCTCCCAGCCGGGCCCGACGGAGAGCGACTCTAGTGAGGGACAGGTCTACCTCAGCGAGAGCTGCGTGAAGGTAGGGCCCCGAGAGGGCTTCCCGAAGCGTCGGGCCTGCTCCGAGTGCACAACAGGGGTGTTGCAGCGTTTGCCTGTTTGTTCAGCATGGCTTGAGCCTTTCTTTGTTTGTTTTAATCTCTTCTGTTTTGTAGAGGCTGCTGGAGATTGCAGAAGGATCAGAGTTTCTCAGGCTGCAGGTGGAAGGCGGTGGTTGCTCTGGGTTCCAGTACAAGTTTTCTTTGGACACAGTTATCAATCCTGACGACAGGCAAGAACAAAGGGGCTGTTGCAAAGGGGGCAAGATGGGTCTGTGGTACAGTATCTTGGAAGGACAAAGACTGCGAGATGAGAAGGTGCTCAGGCTGTGCTTCTTTGTCACGTCTGCAGCACAACTCATGTTTAAATATGCTGCTTTTCTGCAGGGTGTTTGAACAAGGTGGTGCCCGTGTAGTTGTGGATGTGGACAGCCTGGCCTTTGTGAAAGGTTCCATGGTAGACTTCAGCCAGGAGCTGATTCGCAGCTCGTTCCAGGTGGTGAGCAATCCCCAGGCAGAGAAGGGATGCTCCTGTGGGACTTCCTTCTCTGTCAAATTCTGACTGGACTTCTTGTGGATGAATGCTGTCTGCAGATGTTTCCTGGCAGTCTCCAGAGGGTTTTGTTTGATCTTTCCTCAGCTGAGCCTTCTCATCTTTCTAACCCTGTAACACAGCAGTTTCAGCTGACACCAGCTGTATGTGTCTGAACTGAGCCCGTTTCCAAGACTTTTTGTCCTTCCTCTCAGAAATATGAAGTAGCCATAATCATGCAAACAGAAGCATCTTCAGTGCTTTGTGAACCGCCTGCTCAGTGGCACAGACTCTCCTGCCTTCTCCAGAATATGGAACCACTTGTCTCTCCAAGAGATGGCTGTATATTTATGTGTGTTTATTGAGAGTTCTCACTAAAAAATATATGTGTTTGAGGTTGTTTGGTATTACTCATGCATTTCTGGTGGGTAGAATCTGGGTTCATTCCAGCTAGGGCTGTTTACCCTTTTTTTTTTTTGTTTTCAGCTGATGTCTCAGTCCCAGGAGCCCATAGTAGTTTTGCTCTCAGTCCTTGGGGTGAAAGGTTTGACGTGTTCAAAGTAAGTGAAGCTCAAAGACTGAGGTAGCAAGAATTAATAGCTATTTGTTTTATTTTAGGAAGAAAAAAAAGAGTGGTGTGTGTGTGTATGTATATAAATAAAATACACAGCCTTCCATCCCCTATGCTGTTTTAGGTTGTTCCTAAGTGTGACTTGGCTTTTGATGTCATACAATCCCAAAGGTTTCATAGTGAATCCACTGTCTTCCTAACAGGAAAGGAAGTTTAGGTGACAAAGGCAGACAAGTTCTGGAGTATTGCATGTGTGTCCTTAAGTCATTTTGACTTAACTGAAGATAATTTGCTTCACTATTTATCCTTTTTACCTTGTCTGCCTGTTGTTATGAAAGATTTAAATAACTCATTTTCTTTCTGAAACGTCCAAAAAATGGGAAAAATAGAGGTTTCCAGAATAACATCATTTTGATTAGTTTTCTGTATCTTTTTTTATCTGCCACTAGATGTCTTTTAAATCACAGTGATTCGTGTGCTTCTCGGTGGAAGGGGAGATAGAGAAACTATTTTTGTTCCCTCCCTTGTGTTTTATCTGATCACAACCAAATTGTCTAAGACTTGAATCATTCATGTGAGTCTGGGAGGACTGCATGACTTTGGTTTCAGGGGAACTGCTTGAGGAAAAGCACAAGGCTTTGAGGACTCAATGCCATAGGCATTGTTCTTGTTGTTAAGCTTACAAAATTCCTTTCTAAGCTAGTCAGCAGCATGTGCTTATACTACATATTGGCCTGTTGATTTCTGGTGCTTAGTTTATAGTCAGGCAATGTTAACTTCATCCGTAGATGATGCAGTTTTGTCACTTGAGGAATATGAGTGGGCTTTGGAGCAGCAGTTCCTTTGGTCTGGTGCTTTTGATTTGTTCCCGCGGTCAACAAGCTTATGTCCCTGTCAGACCAAGCCGGATGTAGCACTGTCCCTTCTTGTAAAAGCAAGCCAAAGAATATGATGAAAAGACTTGCCTAAACCCCTGAAGTAGAAAGTATATAATCTAGCTCTTGGTCTATTTCATATGATTTTACCTTGGTCAAGTCTCTTGGCACTTTTCAATGGGAAATATAAGTGCATGAGTAGTGAAAGGAAAAGAGGAAACCAGCAACTAGCAAGGCTTTTTGTTTGTTTGTAAATAAAGACCTTTCTTTAGCCCCTATAAGTATTTCACCTGGGTTACTGTACTTAGTAAATGTGTACGGGCTCTGCCTGCAGAACCTAACCAGGTGCCACTTGCCTGCTCTCCACAAGTAAATTGAGCAAGTGCTGTATGCATGGAGTGCAACCACTTTCAGATAACTTGCCTCCTTCTTTGCAGGGACTATATGAAGGCTGAATCATAGAATCACCAAGGTTGGAAAAGACCTCCAAGATCATCCAGTCCAACCATAAATGAAATTCTGTGTTCATACCAGTGTCACCAGCAGCCTGTTGCTGGGCTCAGGGGAAGCTTGCATGCACGCCTTGCTCTGTCTGCACTTTTGGTAGTACTGCTGTAACTGCACTAGGTGGACCCCTTACTCCTTGGGATTGGCTGTTCTGGACATGTACAAGATTTGCAACTTGAGTAAAGTTGAATGTGCTCTTTGCAGGACCTATGCAAGAACAAAAGTTTCTTTGGAGGCAGGCTAGAGCTGATGTCTGATACTCCAAAATTGTGGTATGTCAGAGAAATTGCTCAAAGCTGGAGAGGTTTCATCTGTACAGTGCATTGCTCTTGACCTCCTAGTCCTGCTCCCTGTCAGCAGCTAAAATCTACTGGCCAAAGCTACTAGTCTTTCTGTTCCCAGTATGGAATGGATGCAAAAGGCTGTGTTGTATCTATAACTGTGCTGTCTCCAAAAAAAAAAGAAAAAAAAATCTGAAAAAAATCCATGTCAGTATATCATAAACTGGAAACTTCTGTGTCTAGGAAGCTGGCAAGGGGGTCATATTAGCAGGATGGAATTAAGGTGACCTTGGTGAATTTTGCCTGTAGAGGCAAAAATGGCTGGATTCTGGCTCTTGCAGAAGAAAAAAAAATTGTTAAGGTTTGTACATGGCTTAGTCTTAGGGGGGAACGTGTCACCACTGGTACAAAGTTAAGGATGCAGAGGATTAGAAAGGGGATTTGGTTCTACCTGGAGAGTGAGGGACTGCTTTGGCACATCTGTGCAGTGTTGTAATGTGGGGATGTGCGGCAGCCCTTGTACTGAAGCCATGAGATCAGGACAGGAGTGTGGAGCTGAAGATGCTGGCTTTGCTTCATTGCAAATGAGAAGCTGCAGTGGAAAATCTTTGCTCTGCTCCCACATGAAGGATTCTCTCGGTTCACCCACCTGACAAGGAATGATCAAGAAAGATATTTATGGAAACCTACGTTAAGATAAAACTTCAAGAGAAAGGGCGCAATCATCAGTATCGGTGACAGGTGGGTAGAGAAAGATGTTGTAGAAATCCTTGCTTTGGTCAGGGCTTCTTGGCTCTGCAGGGGCTTCGTAGATAACCAGCATGTTCTAAGAACAGCATTCCAACTCCGTTCTTAAAACTTGGTAGCTTTTGCCACTTATTAACTGAGGCTGACTTGCACCTCTTCCAGAAAGAGGTGGAGAAATAGTGATTTAGGGATACGTGTGACAATACAATGCTTGCTTTGAGTGGGCTTCTGTGTGGTATTGCAGAGCATTTGGGCTGGGTGGCTCCTAGACAGTCAGTCAAGGGCTGGTATTAAGAGAACAAGTGGTTATCACACCCCAAAGTATTCTTCTGTATTATTTAACTAAAGTCTTCCTTGCAATATTTTACATCTGCACTGACCTGATGGGTGAGTCAGGGAGATGGCTGGGGCTGAAGAGCCAGTTCCCTCTCAGAGGCACTTCATTGGGCTTCTGCTTCCCCCACACAGTAGTATAATTTCCTGCTTTCTTAGGGCTTGCTTGAATCCAGTGCTTGGGGGAGGATTTACTCAACGGTGGAGGAGGCAGTGACAGGAAGGCAGAAGTCTTCTCTTGTCTGAGTCCCACGCTATGAAGGCAACTACTTTTGTATCACAACTGCCTTCAGCTCTGCGAAGATTCTGAACATCCACTGGCAGTGTGGAGTAGAAACTGAAGTGGTATAAACCCCCTGTTCACACCCTTAGTTGGGACCGGCCAGAGGAGTTCACTAAATTCAGGGCAAGCTGTCTGTATTCCCAGGATGTGTTGCTACATCATGTGCTTGAGGACTGAACCGCATGCTGCTTCCATTCGCAAACACAGCAGTTGGGTTCATTAGCAGTGTGTGGTAGGATATGCAGCATTCTGATGCCTCATTCTCTGCCTGTTCTTCCATGCACACCAGCAGGAGCTCTCAGGACATCCACTGTCCTCTGGAAAAGGCCAGAGCTCCTTGATGGATTGGCAGTAGAGAAAGGGATAACTGCATAATGGCTTGTTTGATACAAATGTCAGCCAGCGTGGAAGAAGAACCAGGATTCAAAGAGACACAGCTTCCATTTGAGTAATCTTTTTATTGCTGTTGTTTGTTTTGGTTTTGTTTTGTTCTAGAGGAGAATGAATCCTTGAATTGTGCACCATTAGGGGGGCTAGGCACATAGGACTAATGGTGTGGTTTGGTTCTTGCTGGATTCTGGGAAGTATGCCTGCTCTGCTTGACTTCCAGGATTAGACTGTTACTGGCTTTGATTTGTGCAGATATCCAGCCAGGAAACAGCCTGGCAGACCATGGATTTGGGGTGGTTTGAGCATCCCACTACAGACAGAAAGGCCACAGTGAGGCAGCTGAAGCTAGGCATGGCATTGAGCTGGGCCATTGCAGCGGGGCTGTGATTCCTGGCTCTGCAGGGAGCAGTTTGTGTGCAGGGCTCCCTGCCTCTGGCCTTCCCATCACTGCTGAAGCTCTTAATATTTCCTGCTTGAGCAATAAGAGTTTATGGCCCTAGTCTTTGTGGTTGATTAGAGCCCAAGTTTGTGCCCCTGTTTTAATCAGTGCTCATTTACCTTTGGCATCCTTCAGAGGAACAGAATGGTATGTCTTTCAGTTGCCATGGAAACACTGAGACTAAATGCACATTTCCATGGCAACCTGCCATTATCTCTAGCTCTATCTGTGGGTCTCATTTTCTGACCATGGGGGTGGGGTGGTGAAAATGGAGCTTCATCTCTTAAAAAAAAAAAATTAAAATTAAAAAGTGTGTTACCACTACTGCCACAGCCCCTTTCCTCTGGTCAGGCCTGGGGTTGAGGCGTGTGCCTGCCAAGAGAGGCCCTGCTGCTGCCGCCATCCCATGTGCTGGGGCTCCAGCCTACCCTCTTCAGCTCCCTTCTCTCCTTCTCACCCTGCTAAATATAGTGACGTTCAGAGCGATTTGATGACAATGCTCCAGTACTTCTCAGAGCTCTTTGTTTCCTCAACCAACGCTCCCAGAAAAGGCTCTTGAAGTTAATTGAACTTTCCAAAGGTTCCAAAGGTTGGTGTGTTCCAGCTCTTCCCAGTCAGACAGGCCAGGTGTTAATTACAAGGTCAAAGACTCCAAGGAGAAGCCTTTGTCTAGGCGCATCACCTTGACCTGAGGAGCAAGGGATCTTCTTGCAATGATAACACAGACCTCTCTGGGAGGTTGTGACTGTCAGCTGGGATCAAAGGCAATGCTTACAGCTTTGTGTGTGCTTTGTGTGGACTCCGTGTGCAGAGAAAGTGAGCTCTTGCTGGACGATGGGGCTTGCAGCCCCTTGGCCAGAACTGCTCCCCTGCTATTGAGTCAAAGAAAGAGAATTTGCTGTACTTTGAGAAATTGCACACAGCTGTTCCTTAAGCCTGTGTTCATTATTCTTGTTCTAGCTGGCTTGACCTTTAGCTAATTCCTCTTATTCACAGTCTAATCTTGGTTACTGAGGGAAAAAGCTTGTGTCTTGCCCTGTTCTAGCCTGGTGTGATTGAGTCATCTGTGTGCAGGATGCAGTGGAGCTCTCCTTCCCTATTTGCCCCAGTGCTCTTTCACAGATGCTAAAGCAGATGATGATAAAGCTCCGTTCATTGGGGAGTTAGCATGTAGGCAGAGATGGTCCTCAGAGCAGGCAAGGCAGAGCTCCTCCAGCACAACTGTTTCCCTTGCTGTGGTCTGCCACAGCACTGATTGCACATGACAAAGCTGAGCAGGCTGTGGCAAGGGGCCGTGCAGCCTCTGCCTTGACACACGGGGTTGGTTCTCCTTGCCAGCATCCTATGCTGTGTCCGGGTGAGGGTGTCCATGCCCTGGCCACCGTGTGCCAGCAGCCCTTGCTGCAGGCTTCCCCTGCTCTCTGCTTACCCATGCACACCTGTAGAAACTTCAGACTTGGTAGATTTGTGTTAAATATAGAAACTTTTCACTGAGGGACAGGGAAGAGCTGATAGCATTTGGAAAAGAGAATGCAGCTGGCTTTGGTGGAAATAATGTGAAGATGCTATTGTTAGCAGAACTTTATCTGCAAACACCTGCATAAGCTTTATGGGGAGCGGTGGGGCTGTGTGGCAGATCCCTCAGCCCACTAATAAAGCACTGTTCCTGCTGCTGCTGCCCTAGGTTCCCAGATAACAGGTACAGGACAGAAATAGGACTGCTGTGGTGAAAGAAGTTACTTAATCCTCTTTGAGCAAAGCGAAAATGTATCAGTGAAAAGCCAATTCACAGGGTAGAGCTGAATTACATGGGAGAAAATCGTGTCTGCAAATCAAAGAGAACTCCAACACGATGGGAGAGGAAAGAGAAAACATCCCTGTTGTGGGAGAAGGGTGAATAACCCCAAGCAGCTCAGAGAGTATCCAGCCTGAGAGAGCAGCCATGGGAACAACAGGGGCAGGAGGACAAGCGGATGAGTGAAGCCATTGGCTGTCTGAACCAGCAGAAAGAGAGAATGGTCTGGAGAGGGAAAATGGGAAAGGATACAGCGTGACTCACACGTTAAGCGTGATGCTCCACCTGACCCTCTTGCCCAGAGCAGACAGCCCAGGGGCAGATCTCTGCTGAGCCTCCCCTGAGGAAGGAAATGAAGTACTCCAAATGAAGTAGTTCAGCAAAGGGAACCATTCACCTTAAGACAAGATGAGGACATAGCTTATGCTTCTTGCCTTGTGCTGAGGTATGCCAGGTTTACTGCATGTGTCTCTGCAAGCTTCTGACATGGGAACCTGAGAATCAGTCCCACTCTGCTGATCTGTATTACTTTCTTTGGAGTCTTCACCCCCTGTGCCCCCTCCGCTCCAGCTCCTGTTTCCTACATGCATTTGATTTATGCATCTTTTCTCTTTTCCTCACAGCAACGGTTTTTGGTGCCTGTCTGGTGCATGAGAGCAAAATTGATGGAGCAGGCTGCTGAGCAGAGCAGCTGGAATGTTTCTTAGGGAAGCCACAGTCGTTAATTATAGCAGCCTAACTAAGTCCCGGCTCAGGCAAGAAGCATATCTAGGTCTCCCTCCATTAATAGAGTCAGCTCAGAGCCAGCTATTTTGACTGCAAGCAGCCTCGCATGCATCCCGGACAGAGCTGGCAGCACTGGAAAGGATTCACTCTTTATGAATTCACTCCAGAGGAAAGAGAGTGGGGGAGAAGTGGGAGGAAACAACATTTGGACGCATGTGCCTCTCTGGTATGTTTCTGGCTGACAGTCCCAGCATATGCCTGGGATTGCTGCTGCCCTCTTTCAGAGGCTGCCTACACAGATAACCTTGTCTTAATATCTCTGGTTTGCTCTCAACCTTTGCTCATGTCACTTCATGACCTGTAATACAGAGATAAGAGCGCATCCTGCGGCAGGAGCCTGCCTGCATTCATAGTTGAGAGATACTGAGAGGAAAGTGTGCTAAGAATGTAGCTTGGGGAGAGGCAGTGGTTTAGGCTCTGCAGTAGAAAGTTGCACATGTTTTTCCCAAGTGTCTGTGGAACTGCCAGGAGGTATATGAGCCTGGCCCAAGGAGGTATAGGTGACAACAGCTGATCCCAGAGGGATGCTCCTGGACTTCTGCTGGGGCTCAATGGGGAGAGAAGGAAAGGTTTCTAATTAGGGGACTTTCTCCCCCTGTTGCCTTTAATCTGTGTTGCTCAGAGTGGGGGTAGCAGACCCTATGTCTAGTGAGGGAGGTTCACCTGTGCTGGTACCCCTCTCAAAAGCAGCTAAAGATATATATATGCAAAAGCTTTGATAGTCCTCACAAGAAAATGAAACAGAAGAGTCTTTGAGCTGCACATAGAAGAAAAGCCGCTGTGTGCTGCTGAGGTAAGAAAGGCTGGTGAAGCTGAAATCTGGCAACAGTCCCCAGCTGATGAGGGATCTGCTTCTCTGCCTGGAGCTCTTGTCCCCTCTGATGTAGAGAGAGAGGAGCAGCGCAGGAG
>PPHD01015121.1:0-16291 GCA_002909625.1 Bambusicola thoracicus | reverse complement strand
CCCCCCCCCCCTCACCCAGGACATGCCAGAAGCAGTTATGAATGAGATGCATGCCCGTGTCCCCATAGGGACTCAGTCAGACCTGCTGACCTGCTGCAGGCCCCTAGAGAGCTGCCTCCATTGGAGGAAGGACGCTTGGTGGCAGAGCTTACACCCAGCCCAGGGTCACACCTCTCTGCAGTGTTCCTGGGGACGTACGTGGCCTCCCGTGCACAAATGGCTGTCCCTGATTTGATGTGACCACAGCAGGCTGTGTGTAGACATCAGAAGAGCCCAGAATCCCCTGTGGTGCGCTAGGTGGTGGCAGGTTGTCAAACAAACCGCCACATGTCTTACTCCAAAGGGGTGACTGCTGCAAAACACATATCTATCACAGCTATCAATTGGGATGCTGAGTGTACTGGGGCTATTCAGCTCCCGGCTGGAAACCACCAGCTGCCAGTTATTACCACCGAGTGTAAATTGGGTCCTGTTAAAATGCAATTTCCGGAGCTCTCCAGGACTTGTTTTTCTGCAAATGCCTTTTGTCTGCATTAAGCGCCTTCCCAGGCCGAGTGGGACGAGCAGCTAACAGAGGAGCCAAAGTAAAACACAAACAGAGGCAGCTCCTGGCTTCCCCGGCAGCCTGTACTGGGTTGTGCTCCTGCCTCGTCTGCACGCTCGGACACCCTTCCTGCAGGTCTCCCTTTTCACAACGCCCGGTGCCTCTGTGATGGTGCGACGGAGCAGCGCTTCTCCCAGCAGCGCTGCCACCTGCTCCTGCTGGCCATCCCTGCCCGGCTGCAACGCACAAAGACGCCAACAGAAGGTGGTTCTCCTGGTGTGGAGCGGCACAGGCAGGCTGCAGAGGGAGCACCATGGTTGTCACTGGAGCCGATGCATTTTGATGCTGTTCTGAAGCAGCGTTACCCACAGGACTTTGTACAGGGAGAAATTCGATTTCCACGCTTTCAACAGCAATAGAGAGTAGAATACAATTTGTATGCTGTTTACTACGCTCATTCATACGTCCATCATTATCCTTGAAGGAAACACCTGAACATCTGACCTCCCCCCAACCCCAATGCTTTTCCCCTGACTGCTGCCCTGCCTTCTCCCAGAACAGTGGTGCTTCCAGAAGCAGGGCTCCTGCTAGGGCTGCTCTCAGGCGGCACGCTGTGCAGGGCAGACCCGGACCGCTCCCAGCCACGCAGCTCAGGAGCTCCCCAGCCGCTGTGATTTGTCACAGAGATGAAACGTTTTTCACTCCTGCGTGGCTGGGAAGAGTTGCGCTCAGGCATTCCAAATTACTTAACTTCACATCAAATGAAACACATTAGCTCCATCGTTTTCCAGCGGCTGATCTACACAGAGGAAAACAGGCTATTACTGGCACCAGCCAGGAGCTGCTTTTCAGAGCCGGGGTAGGAACTCACATTTGTGTTGCTAAAAGCTACGGATTCGTGTCCCGTCGATGTCCCATTATTGGGACTTTCACCAAAACGTGGAAAATTATAATACAAAAATGCATATATGTATATATTTCTTTTTCAGAATACAATGAACGACTACAAAAAAGAGGTTTCAAATGAAAGTTTCTTTGTAAGCCCCCCCCGTAACTACACGGTAGCAGTCGCTGCTTCTAATATCTACAGCTGATACCCAGGAGCCTGCACACTCATATTTTCTGTTTTATACCCCGGAAAAAAAAAGAAGAAATTGAGTATATATCGGCTAACACCCACACAGCATTCTTCCTAATGCATTTCTACAACTACCAAGCAGAGGTCTCCTTGTAAATAAAAGCAGTCTCTTAAATTTATATTGCACTTTTCTTCTGCAGGGACTTTTCCTTCTATGTACAGAATAATCTCCGCCGTCACTGAAATGCAGCCACTTCTGGAGCGGAATAAAGCAGCTACTCGATAAGCAACATAAAACATCAGGAAGGGAAACATAATGTACCCGGTTGGGACTGCAACAGATATTTAAGAAGACAGTCTGTAATTAAGTTTAAGGACGGTAATTTAGCCAGAACACTGTGAAAAGTGTGAGGGGGTCTTTAATTGTCAAGGGGTGAGGAGCATGGCTTTATGTCTCACCTGGGATGCATTACCTTCACAAGGAGAACTGCCCCCTCAAGCACGGGGATGGGGCAGCAAACCCCAAACACTGCTGCTCTTGGGGAGGGGGACAGAGCCTCTCGTCCACCACTGCCTGCACACATACACACACATACAGCGGCCTCCATCACTGCACAGCTCCTTGTCCTCACTGCTGAAGTGCCTCTTCCCTCTGCCACACTCCCCTTGCACGCCTGTCAGGGGAATGAGGGCCGTCCCTTCCTCCTTGGTGCTTCTGACGAGCTGAGGCACTTGGGTTAAGGGCTTTCCACCAGACTCACCACCAGCTGTGTTCAAGCCAGAGAAAAAGGAGCAGAGCTCTAGGCTGGAAGGGGCTCCCTGAGACTTCTACCAGAGCTGTGGGGCCAACAAAGCGGCACGTGGGCACCTGACAGCAAGGAGGAGAAGGCCTCACTGCTGACTGCTTGTTCTGCCCTGAGCCCATGGCTGAGGAGGGGCTTCCAGAGCCGTGGGTGGGCTTGTGAGGCACTTACACCCCTCATCGTGGGCTCGGGGCTGGCAGCAGGGCATGGACGCTTACCACACAGGTGTTACTCTGTCTGTGGGCCTGAACTTTCAGACTCCAGCAGCCCTGCTGCCCACTGAGCATCAGCAAAATGCATTTGTGCAACCTTCTCTCAAGGGCCCGAGCAGCCTGTGGAAGCAAGGCCACGAGGATCCCTGCCTCAAAGCCCAGAAGAAGGTGAGATGACTGCCCTGGGCTATCTCTTCCTGATAGGAAAACACTCCCATTTCCTACTCTGCCCAGTGGAAGGCCCCTGGAGTCAGCAAGATAACACTGCTAACAGGTCAGGACACACCACGTAACACCCAAAGGTTACTGGAAAGCATCACCTCTCTGCTAGGACTGAAAGCAGACTCTTAGCAGGGTGACGACTGCTATGCTTCAATAAACACAGGCGAAAAGAAGAGCGGACCATTGGACTGGAAGGGCTCAGTTCAAAGATGCTGAGGGCACTGACTGTCTGTCAAGATGGCAGCAGACAGCAAGAAGCAGAATTGCTCCAGGCACCCACAGCATCCCACAGCACTGCCTGACCCAGTGAGACAGCCGCAGGTCTCCTGGTCAAACAGGCAGTGTGATCAAGGTCCACGCGCTGGAGGGAGGAAGACCTTGCAGAGACAGAAGGCTGATAGGGCTCTTTCTGGGAAGTGGAGAAAAGCAATAGCAGCAAGGGAGAGCTGCTCCATCCCCTTTCTCTTGTCTTGTAAGGCTCTGTATGGAGGAGGCCCCTCATTCCTCAGAGCTGATGTCTTTTCTCTCTCTGATGCTGGCTGGGGAGTTTTAATGCAGTAGAACTCATACCAAGGAGCAAAGAGAGCTGGTGTTCAGGAATTCAGACTGGATCTCTTGGGTGCTGAATAAAAGCTTTCCCCTTCCATCACTGGAGGAAAGGAGGCACCAGCTGTTTCCAGAAGCTGAGCAATAGCAAGAGGCAGCTAATACATTCAGGTGATTTTGGACAAATATAGTTGTCTCAGAGAAGCTGATATATTCATCAGAAATGGGGGAAAGGGCCATGGATACTGGGGGTTTTGTTCTCATTGCACACCTGTAGTGCCCCAGATACAGAGCTCAGATGGGGAGTCCCTAAGGGGAGGATTCCAACTCAGCTAGGAGGCTAGTAACCCCCAGTGCACCGTAATGTGGGGCTAACTCTGCCCTGTGCTGGGAGGTAAGTCATGCCCATTGCTGCTTCCAGTCGTAGCAAGGATATCATGGCTCCTGCTTGGCCAGTGCAGGCAGACCTTTCTCCTGGGGTCTGCAAGGCTGTGTGTAGCGACGGAATTCAGCCACTTCTCCCCTGAGCAGTGGTGCTGTGCCACATTTCCCCCTTTCTGCAGCTAAAGGCCTGAGAAGTGAGGTGGCAATATGAGTGCTGTCTGCACAGCTGGCCAGAAGGCTGGATGTGGGCACGGGACCTGCTCTTTGGCTGAAGGAGGCTGACATGCCTGACTCTTTCCATCACTCAAAAAGCTTGAGCTGAGGGAAGCTAAGCAATGGAGTTAAACACTAGAATATATAAATAATGCAAGAAAGACAGAGAAGCAATGCTGGGTTTAGGGCTGAGACAGCTCTCATCCCAACAGATACAGTGAGAAGCCAATGTGTAGTTGCTCCCCCCTTCCCTTCCCACCCCACCCAACTGAGAGACCTTTCTGCCTGCAGCTCAGATCTGCTCTCACAGTTTCTCCACCCAGCAAGAATTGCCAAGAGAGAGAAAGAGGCCTGCACTGCAACTGGATCCAGGCGGGACTCTTCCACCATTCAGCAGGATCCGTGGTATGGGTCCACTCCTGCTCCATCTTCTTCAGGCTGCTGGGTGAGAAGCACAAAAAGGTGGGGAGAGGACAGCAGCGCGGGCCAAAGCAAACTGCACAGGGGGCAATTAAATACATGAGAGCCTGGAGGGTGGATGGATGGAGACACTGAAGCACATGCGGACGAGGCAGAGTGCTCTGGCCACTGGCCTGTAGGCAGCTGCTGCGTCACTGCAGGGCCGGCCCAGCCAGTGGGAGAGCACGGTGAGCTGAGGAGAAGGCTGCAAAGTATTGTCCACTAAGCTGTGGGCTCTGTGGTAAAGAAGGTAACTGTTCTGGTAGAAATTTGTGCTTTAATATATTTTTGTTTGTTTAAAACAAGTTCCCACTTCCCTGAGGAAGCCCTGTCCGACATTCCCAAGGAAATACAGGGGTAAAGTTTTTCCTCCTTCATTTGCTCTCCACATTTCTTCATTCTTATTTCTTTTTTTTGTCTTTAATTCCTTCTTTCCTGTGTGTTTCTGTTTCTTTCCTTCCTTCCTCTCTTTCTCTCACTCTCTTGTGCACGTGCTTTTTAAAAGCAGTTGTCTTTGTTGTTTGATTTTGTCTTAGACATTATGACTTTCTCAAGGAGTGCTCCAGTTCGGAACCAGATCCCTTTGCGTGGTCATGCCTGTCAGTCTTTGGTAACGTATGGACACTTTGGTGTGCCAGTGAGGAGGGGAGGAAGAGGAGCAGAGGCGGCTGAGTAGGAAAGGAGCAGGAATGTCTCGGTCCGAAGACAGGAGCGCTCACTTGCCATCATCTGAGCAGCACATAAAGGAAGAAAGTCAATGGGCCACAAAGACAAGGGCCATGCTGGGCTGAGACCCCGCTTCCTGGAAGAGCAACCGCTGCCAGCCAAGGAGAGAGAGAGAGAGAGAGAGAGAGAGAGAGAGAATTAGTGATGGGAAAGATACAGATCTCATCAAACAAGTCAGTGCACAGCAGTGTCACTGTCTCTCCTCACATCCCAAACCATGAAGCACATCCCAAATATAATGAAAGGTTTTTCTGCACTTCCCTAGACATTTTCAAGGCTTCCCCAGAGTATTTCTTTTCCAGGCCAAAAATGCTGAATCTTGGTTACTTTTGCAATGCAACCTTCCTTTCTTCCCCAGATAATTCAACTTCAGCCAAGGAAAAAGTTCTCTTTGTGGTTCGGTTAAAGTTCAGCCTTCTCAGGACCTTTAACTACGTTGGAAATTCGAAAATTTTTAGGGTATTCTGACTAATTTTGATGTTTTTTTTTTCCTCTTCACCACTGGAATTATGAAAGTTGTTGAAAGGAACTCTTTCCCAACCATTTTTTTTCCTCCTGCTCACCTGGAGGTGAGGAAACGGGCAGGACTAAGGCACAAGGCACACCAGTGGTTCCCACTCAAAGACATAAGACTTGCATACTGCTCATGCACCTTGCCATGGCTTCAACCTCAGTGAGAATGAAGTTCTCATTTTCTGGAATGCTTTCAGCTACCTGGAGGTGACACCCCCAAACGAGCTCATTGACGTGGTCTTCAGCGTACCGGTGTCTGGCAGCACAGCCCCTAAAGGATCCGGTAGTTCCTCTGAGCTTTTGCTGACTCATGACTATAAAGAACAAATTAAAAGTCTGACAGGCCCTCTCCCAACTTCTGGTGGTGGAGTCCATTTTGTTGAGCCCCACCAATACATCAGCGTGCATTGAAATTAGGGGAATGTCCCTAACACAAGCATTCATATGTGCACTCCGGTTGGCTCATTTTCCTCTGGGGCATTCACACTCTTACCCTTATTTGGTCCAAGTGGCTTCCTTGGACAGTCCCCCTTTTTCAGAGTGACATCATCGATGGCAATGTCTCCCTCATAGCTCGTGCCCCGGACACCTTCGAAGATGATCTGCAACCAGAACATGGGGTAGAGCCCATTGTGAACCTGTGGAGGACCTGCTTCCTTCCCATGCAAGGAGCAAACCAGCTCTTACCATGTTCCCCTGCAAATGGCTTCTCCCCGTTTCTCCAGCACACATAGGACTTGGAGAGCTGAGCCCCACAGAGTAGAGAATCAACCTCTGTGTACTGTCTGCAGTGTAATAAATGAGCATGCAGAGTTCTGCTTTATTAAGTACCTTGCACTAGCAAAACCAACATTGAACAGCTCTCGCAAGAGTAACTAAATCCTTATTTATTACTTTATAGTACCCAAAAGCGTGCTGGCATTTCGCCACAGTACCACATTGTACCAGCCTGCATAGCCCCAGATCTCACAAACAACCCTACAACAGCCAAGTAGCCTGTTGGGCAAAAGCATCTGCAGTAAAACATCCGATAACAAAGCCACACACTTCCTGGTACTCATAAACAACTCATCAAGCAGATACATCACGCCCAGTTCACATTTGCAAGCCACCCTACAGTCCTAAATCAGAGGGATGGTGGGGGTGGGCTCTTGTAGAACATGCTCTGAGAAGCATCCAGCAATCAAAGTCACCTCTGACCTCTGTGCATGCACTAAGCTCTTGCCTTGCCTCAGTGACCGTGGGGGTGCAGAGCTCCCACAGCACATAGACGGCGTAGGTGGTATGCAGCTCCTCAGCTGTGGCCCTGACTTACCTGGAAGGGCCCAGGTGGGTTGATGGGCACATGTGCTTGCTGCCACATGTTCCCCCGGTTGCCGCTGAGTGACCACACCTGGGTGTCGATAGCCCGCTTGTTCCGCACACGAACCAGCAGATTCAAGGAGCCTGCAGGAGAGAAATTGGATGCTGGTGACACAGGGCGCTTGCAGGAAACCCAATCTGCTGGGCTGACCCTTGGTATAGCTCCTTCTCCTGAGTTGACAAACATGTCTCACTGGGAGTATTTCATCTACCTGGGCTCTTGAGAGGAGGATACGTACCCAGATGAAGACAGAGGAAATGAAGAAGCAGCAGTCTGTAGCATGGCTGTGTGGGCTTGCACAAGAAGTGGGTGGCAGATAGACTAGTTCCAAGGAATCTACACAGGCGTCCTGTCTAGTCTCTTGCCTGAAGCTGTTTCCAGTTCTAGATCAAGACAGTGTGACTTTGTTTGGCCAAGTCCAGCATGGACCTCCCGTGATGCCATTGGAGGCTGCTGTTCCCTGTTATATTGTCTAACACTACCGATCCTTCCAGTACTTGAAGCAAGTGTATAAACAAGAGGGGGAATGACTTTCACACAGCGAGTGGTGACACACTGGAACAGGTTGTGAGGTTGTAGATGCCCCATCCCTGGAGGCATACAAGGCCAGGCTGGATGTGGCTCTGGGCAGCCTGATCTAGTGGTTGGCGACCCTGCACATAGCAGGGGGGTTGAAACTAGATGGTCATTGTGGTCCTTTTCAAACCAGGCCATTCTGTGATTCTATGATTCTATGATAAGAGTTTGGGTTTGTGACCTTTGTAATTGCCTTTCAAACAGTTAGTGGTCAAAGGCTGATAGCAGCCTCCTCTTTGACTGATGGAGCAAGCTCAGCTCCCTCAACCTCTCTTCCCTAGCATTTCTGCTCCTGTTCCATCCTGATGACTGTGTGTTAGATCCACACCGGTTGGTCCACACCCCACTTGAACTGAGAGTCCTAGGACACACGTTCCCCTCTCCCCTTCCACTACTGTCAGGTGGCATATTTAGTCTACAGCTTTTCCTGACCCAGGTTGTTAGAAATATCACCTGTGTCCTCAGCAGCCACTTCTCCTGGTTACTCCCCTGAAGCACACAGCTGTGCTTTGCTGGTGCCCCCGTAGCACTGCCTCGCATGCCCGCCCCCACATTTTCAGAGGGACACAGACACTCTGAATCAGCACTGGCTTTAAGCCCTTTCCATCAAACAATTCCCAAAAGGTTTTGTCTGCCACTAAAACAAAAACAAAGCCAACAAATCTGAAAGCATTTCCAGTTTTCACTTCGAAAAGCGTCACATTCCCCCCTCTACCCACAAATGAAACTCTCCACCTACTGTATCTTCTTAGTAATCCTCCCCGATTGACTTTGTTTTTTTTCCTTTTTTGTTTCAATAAAGAACACATTTTTAAACATTCATTCAGGGCTGAACTGAAACACTTTATTTTTTTCAATTCAGCTGACGAACCAAAAAATCAATCAGGACTCTTGTCACTCTCTTGCTCATCAGTGTTTCTGATACACAGACATATTACCCCTGAGAGCAGAGAGGCAATAACAACCCTTAAACGTCCATAGTCTATCTAGTCTACTTGGGATGCAGCCTTCCTGCCTGGGTATGGCTTTCTGGGAGCAGTGAGAGGTCAGGGAAAGGGACGGGGAGAGAGACTTTCTTAGATAACCTCCTTCCTATACAGTATTCTGAAATCCTTCCTTCTTGGCACCTCAGCCCTAGGGGTACTGTGTGAAGGACAGGGACCTGGAAGTACTCCTGCTGAGTGCCTTGCTGACAGAGAGCGAGATACATCACAAGGAGTTCAGAGACGCATAATAAAGATGATAAAACGTTTAGATTCTGAGCGGCTGACTTACAAGAAAAGGTTAAAAGAATGAAGTATGTGTATAATTTAGTGAACTGAGAAAAGACGGGCATGGTTATTGACTGGAAATATTCAGAAGCACTAGCATTAAGGCTGGCTGTGACAAATAGATGAAGACCTGACCAAAGAGGGAGAGGGCAAGGCAGCAGGAAGGGAGGGGGACATCCCACCACCTGGGATGCACTATGGCCAACCTGTAGAGCTAACACCTCTCTTCAAACTCCTGTGACTCAAAAGAGAAGGATGGGAAAACATCTTTCTGTCTGGAAATATTAGGATATCAAATATATCAAAGTCCTTCCCCAATGGTTCTGAGCTTCCCACTTCAGATGAGGAATAACATGACTTGTTCCTCTTTTGATCAGCTGCCACTGCACAACCTCAAGGAGACAGAAGTAAGAAAGTGGGATCTCCATCCCGGCAACACAGGTCGCCATGGGAGCCTCTGGTAAAACCAGCTTTGAGCCACTGGCTTCTTGGTGCCTTCCCTACCCTCCTAAGTTGCTTCTGAGGGAAGCCTCACTAGTTCTCACCGGGGCCCTTAGCCAAACTGATAGCCCACACAGGACCTACATAACTGCATAGATCAATGTCAACATGAGTGTGTTCAGAGCAGCTAATTACAGCTATCAGAGCTGGTGAGTCGAGGGACTGAGTCTAAATGAAGAACTGATACAGAGCTGCCAGCAAGCAAGGATTAAAGTCAACTGCTGTCCATTCTACCCTCACTCAGGGATGGCAGCTAGGATTCACCACACCAGAGCCTGGCTGAGCAGCCAGCACTGAGACAAATCAAGCAGCAAATGAACTCTGCTGTGCCGCAGGATAAAAGAGAAGGTGAGATAGAAAGGTACTCATAAAAGCATCTGGAATGCAAATTAGTGCCCCCAAAGCACTGGCTGTGAATGCCTGGCCCGAACCCAAACTGAGCCTGAGCGTGTCCTCGCTGACAGCCCGCTGTCCTTGCAGCATTCAACCTTTTGGCCCCCAAATTCTCCAGCAGAACAACACTGAACACAAGCAGGCGTTCTTCAAGAAGTTTGAAACTGGAAAGTAAGCTTCCTTGTCTGCCCAGAACATGTCATGTTTCACCATATCTGTCTACATGTGGAAAACCGAGGGTCAAAACAGCCAAGCAGTGTATCCATGACCGTCTTACAAATCAGTCAGAGTTGCAAAGGAGGGTCAGATCTGCTGCTCACAGCCTACATGCAATCCCAGCTAAGTTACAAAGCCTCTCCAAGGCTGGGGAAGGACCACAAAACCTCCCTTCTCTAGGAACATCATCATTGAGAATGTGCTTCTGGGAGGCATGGCAAAGATGTCAGCTCTTCAAACTAAATATGGATGAAGCTTCGACCCCATCTGGTTTTGTACTACAATCACGCTCAGTTTCCCGTATCAGAGTCCGAAGCCAGCTGGCAGTTTTGTTACCTATTTGTTTAGTCATTGCTCTTTCTCCATCTCCTCCATCAGATGTTTCTGGTATTTCCTAATGGCACCTGGTGGCGAGGCACACACAAAGACAGGCCACGTATCTGCTGCTGAATCTCTCCAGCTGACCAGAGACAGACAAACACAAGAAAAATTCCAGGACACTGGCAATCCTATTGTTGCCTCTCCCCAAACAAGACGATATTCACATTTCTCTTGCAATCTGTATTATTCCTTCTTCCCAAACAAAAGAGAGAATAAAGGCCAGTGAGGAATCAATTACAGTGGGAGCGAGCCCTGCCTTCTGCTGACTGCCTTTAAGACCAAAGCTGGCATTTCAAGAGTGGCACTCACACAAAAGAGCACCAGCTGGGCTGCCAGATAGAGTAGCCCAAGGGATGCCTTTAAATGTTACCTTCTCACAAGAAGAAAAGGTCTCCTCTCATTTTCCGTGGGATGGAGATTTCACTGTCATGCTGAACAGCGGTGTGGATCCAGAGGAACCAGCGCAGGCGGCACTGGGAGGGAAGCAGGGTCTGCAAGGGCAACACCATGGGCACAGTCCGTGTGGGATGGCAGAATAGGCTTCAAGGGCTCTCTGCAGGGCAGCCGGGAGGGTGAAAGTGGGATGGGGACAAGCTACCGTGTGCAGGGGTGGGCATGCAGCTCATTTTGGGTGGAAGCCAGGAAGAGAACAACCAGAAAGCGAAGGGAGGACAATTCTGAGCACCAGGAGGCAGAACGCTGTGCCAGGCACTGCGGAGCTCCGTGGGCTGCATGGGAAAGGCTGCCAGGATTCACAGCTGGGAGTTGGGGTGGCTGCAGGCTCAGGCTGATCCCACCACAGCTCCCCACTGCCTTCCTGCAGTGTTCCTGCTGTGGGACAGGGCTATTCCAGGGGATCAGCTGCCTATGGAGCTCTGGCTGCTGCCACAGTTTGGGTTTGATACCCAGCTGAGGCGAGCCAGAAAGGGGAATCCAGAGCAGAGTCCTCAGGGCATTACAGCTGTAGGCAAGATAAATTGAGATGAGAAGAAACTGATTTGTGGCAGGAAGTGCCCAAGGCAGAGACAACTGAGACCTTATATAGCCTGGCAGAGTCATTTGCAGACCTAATGTCAGGGCTAAAGCCAGGCCAAGGAGAAAAGAGCTCTTATCTTTCTTACAGGGACTTCGAGCACTTCCTTAAGCGTGGTTTAGTGTAACACCGCTGATCACAAACTACAAGCCCAAAGCTTAGCATGGGCAAATCCCAGAAGCGAACCAAAGTCCCCAGAAAGAATCTATTACTGCTCATAATCCCCGGAACAAATGCCCGCCTCTCTTCTCCCTCTCTCATTTAAATGGATGCTAATGAAGAGCAGTCAGTATCAGGCTGGTGTTCTCAGTTACAGTGCTGTGGGGAAAAGTTACTGCTCTGAGAGCTGGGAAGCAGAGAGCAGAAAAACAATTGTGGCGCTGATAGAGACAGAGAAATAATATCAGCTTGTTACTGAGTCATAATTTTCAAGAATGTCTTGTCTTTGTGCCATGATAGGATGTATTTATTCTTCCACAGTACCTAATGATGCTTCGTACATTAATATATGTGGGATAAGGCAATTAAAGCCCTTTGGCTGCTTTACACTCCTTGCTGCACAGAAACTTTGCCTCAACGTGTCTTTAACAGATCCCAGCTTGGCGTGCAGGGTCCTCTGTGACTGCTCACAGGTTCACTACCCAGACCCCTTCCACTGCTTCAGCAAAATCAAAGCGGGAGAGTTCAGAGAGCTCATTAATACTGAGGAAACAGAGCGTTGGTCAGAGTTTGGAAAGCACAGCTATCCCAGCTCTACTTGCAAGGCACCCCCTTTGGCTTCAGAGAGACATTAAGCATGTTCAGCGCCATGTCACGGGCCTGCTAATTGCTGTGGGATTCTCTTTCAGCTGCGCTATGCTGCAGACTGATGAAAGGGATGGGGGGAATCAAAGTCTTCTGGTTCCCTACTGCGGCTGGGACTTTCTGAGAATAAGCAGCAATATGGTAACGTTTGCTTGGCAATGCTTCCCCTGTAGCAAACCTGTGAAAATCAGTTAAAACTTGCTGCATGGAATCTTCATGGATTTTACTGTGGATTTAAAAAAATTAGAGAAAAAAACACATTTTCACCCCTGACCTTCCAAATCACCATCAGATGAGGATGGGTTTAAAGCAATATCCCCCAACACAACGAAGCCAATTGCACAGACCGATCTGTGATCCATCACTATGTGACCATGCCTGGCATGTATATGAGTGTTGGGATGGAAGGAATGGGCCAGCAGGGAGAAAACTGTGAAGAGGCAAGGTGGACAGATGGCTGGCAACCTGGGATGACGTGCTGGGGGGAGACCTGGATCATGTGGGCAGCGGGGTAAATGCAATGGCACCATCATGCCTTCCTTAAGCGATGAGGAGTGGAAGTGCTAACGGGAGGGAAGCAGGCAGACTACAGCTACAGCTCCTTCTCTCTAGGACATCCCCACCTGTCTGTGTACATGGAGAGCAGATGGTGATATGGTAGGAGCAGACTTGCAGTGGAGCTATGCTTGAGCTCCTTTGCTCATTTGATCCATGGTCTAATTAGAGAAAGTGTTGGCATACAGAGATGAACGATACAAGACATCCATTTTTGATGCTGTGTGTACAAAGTAAAATCCTGCCACCTCTTTTGAGGGAAGATTCCCTCGGAGGCTCTCTCTGACCAGTGACAGGCTTTCCTGCCTGTGGACAACAGGATATGGTTTAAGAAATTCAAAACCAAAACAAACAAAAAAAAAACCCACCCGCATTCCATAATGTTAAACTAACGCCATCTCAGAAGAACAAAGGCCCATCAGATATGCAGCCAGAACAGAGCAGAGGGAGAGAACAGCCTGGCATTTAAAAAGACAAGAAGCAGGAGTCCTCAGGCTTCTCGCCAACTCCACATCTGATTCATTTTGCCAGCTTGCTTAATCACACCCCTTTCCAGTACTTAAATGTTTTGCAGGGGACGATGTGGGCAGGCTGTATCCTTCCCAACAGGACAGTTTGGCTACAGCATTCACGGGATCAGGCTAGGAGCGTCCTCCCTCTGCCAAGGTTCCCCCTGCACCAAGACCCCCGTTGCCTTCAGTCCAGACACTCAGCCACTGGGCTCTCCTGGAGAACTCCTGCCCTCCATAGACAGAGGAGCACAGGACAGTGCCTACCGTGGTCTCAGCTGGACAGTCGGCTGGACACAGGGGAGAATGGGAATGCAAGGAGCAGAGCAAGAAGGAAACCACGTGGAAGTAACTGTTCCCACCAATTCTGCAGATTCAAGGAGCAGAGTGAAGTGCAGTTACTATGAGGTCTGCGTGCTCCTCATTCACCCTCTGTTTTGTGACGTGCCCAGATGCCTCTAGGCAAACATTCTATCTTCTCCCAGCTTTGATAACTGACCCTTTCATCTTTGCCACCAGAGACAGCTGGGTCCTTTGCGCAGTTCTTGTTCTCAGTTCGCAGACTGAGAGCATGCACTGTGCTCTGCTCTCGGATGAGCAGAAACAGAGGTCTGCTTCACACATACTGCCAGGTTTAAAAGAGCACAACAGGCAGGCAGGGTGAGCCTGCCTGCATCTCTTCTGAGGGCGGTCAGAGACCTCAGTCAGAGAGGAAGCAGACTTGCAGAGCCCCCTGGATAGAAGTGGTGTCAGGAGGAGGCTGACAAAAACCCTGCAGAAGCAGATGTACTTATGTTGTCTCAATCCCTATTAACGGCCTATTTCCCCATCTTCACCCAGCCCCGGGAGCCAAGCACGGGGCAGCTGCATAGCTGCAGGGCTTGGAGCAGATGGGCTGTTTTAGTGCAATGCCGATGCAGGCAAGACAGCAGGAATGAGCAGCTGAGATCATGCATTCTTCCTGTTAAACTGAAGACACTGCTCGAAGTCCGGTCTCTGACCTCCTCATCTGCCTGACCCAAAGAGAGGTGAATTAAAATTGGAAAAGACCTCTAAAATCATCCTGTCCAACCGCCAACCCATCCCTACCATGCCCACTAACCGTGTCTTTCAGTGCCACATCCACACGGTTCTTGAACACACCCAGGGTCAGTGACCCCCACCATGTCCCTGGGGAGCCTGTGCCACTGCCTCACCGCTCTTTTGGATAAAAAGTTTTTCCTAATGTCCAACCTGAATGTTTCAAACCTGGGAACCGGGTAGGATGATAGCCTCTTCATGCGCAGCAGGGAGGCTGTTAGAGCTTGCTGTGTTCCCAGCTTTGTGACAGGACGGATTGCAACTAGAGACTCCCATACCACTTCCTATCTCACTATGCTTACTCCAAGAAACTTCCAGGGTACTGGCTGAAACAGTAAGACTCCCAGCCAGGATGTGCAGACTCCAATGGTTCAGGTGCTGGGATGCCTCTCTTTGGGACAGGCAGTCACTCCTAGAAGTAATGGTGATGATTGACACTAAGAATTTTTGAGTTTTCTGGGAAGTATTTCAATCCATGTTGCAAAATCACGTCTTGCTGAAATTCAAAGAGAGGCTGGAATGTTTGCACAAGTAGTGCAAGATAGTTGTGTTCCCTGCCCTAAGACTTTATCCTATCAAGGCACCTGGGAGTAGGGTCTCTGGAATTACACCAATTTCTACCTCCACTTGCACAATTATGAAAGTGCTCCATGAAGAGAACAGAAAAGTGACCCCTGAACGCTAAAGGAAAACCCAAATAGGCAGTTAGAGCTTAAGCATTTCCTCTTAACTGTCTGATAAGTTTTGGATCTAGTGATTTCAGGGCCTAAGTAATTGATGCAGCACCCAGTATCCCAGGAGATGATCAGGTTGCACTACATCCTGACTGACATTCAACTTTGCACATGGCTGCGCCATAAGCAGAGTCTGAACAGAAACATCCTTTGCTCAGAGCTGGGAGGAGGGGAAGGGGGTTGTAGTAGTTGTAGCTTCCCACAGGACAAATAACAGTGACTCAAATTAGGTGAGCAGAAGTAAAAATTGTCTATGGGCATTCAGGGCATCTGTGTCAGCAATCTGTGCCTGCCATCCTTTCCAACAAATTCTGCAGCAGTAACATGGTTAGATCATGACTTGTAAAACAGCAAAAGGGGATTTCTGAAGAAGGTAACATTTCAGCAGCTATCTGCAGTAGGAACTTGACTGAGTGGCACACTATTATGTAGGAGCAGGACAAGGTAAGGATCGGTGTGTCAGGATTGAAGATAATAACAAAATGCCTGCATTGACATGAAGACATATCCATAGAACAGAAAGGACATATAGCCAACCCACATATGAATCCTTTTTCTTCCTTTCCAGGTCTTCTTCAGTTTTTACAGCAGTCTTCGGCCAAGCTCTTTGGGTTAGGAACAATTCAGTCCCACAACTGCAAGCTGTGCCAAGCATGCTGTTGGTGCTGTTTGTGAATCAACATCCAATCAAACTGTAGACACCTATTATTGACTGGGTTTCAGGAAGAGTAACTGAAGGGAGTTCTCTGCCTCTTGTTATGCAGGAACTTTGATTAGATAATGTATTGGTCCCATCTGGCTGGAATCCAAAGCTCACTGGAGTCTTTAGAAAAGCAATGACTTCCATTGAAGTCATTCTATAGCCCTTGGTTCAGAGCCACTCTGTTGAACTTTCAGAGTTTGAATGACACTTTACAAATATATAGTTATCTTGCCAGGTATTTATAATCCCTGCTCATGATCATGGTATTTGACTAACTTCCAGAAGAACCAAGCAGATACTATTAGAAGAGACCACAGTTTATCCAAGGCCCCATACCATAGCCCACAGCAAGCTGCTTGACGTCTGCACAGAACATTAGTTAAATACGCATCTATTGATGGATGAATGCGTAAAGCCAAGAACCCATCTGAATAAGTGGAAAAAGAAAGGAGATATATATATCTATGTATAT
>PPHD01015120.1:0-16292 GCA_002909625.1 Bambusicola thoracicus | reverse complement strand
AACATGGGGGTGTTCAAGAAACGTTTGAATGTTGTGTTGAGTGATATGATTTAGCTGGGGAATATTGGTGATGGTTGGACTGGATGATCTTTTAAGTCTTTTCCAACCTTGATAATTCTGTGATTCTGTAATGTCATGACAGTTAAGTTTTGTTACCATCTCAGGGTCTGTGTGGGTGGTGATAAGAAATACACGTGGTTTCCTAACATAGTTGGACAAAAGTTTTTACAGATTACTTTTTTTTCATATGTAATGTTAAATGTACTATCTCTAATTTAACAGTTCAGTTGCTTTCTGGTCTAGGATCTGTGTTACTTCTGGACTGCGTGTTACGCAAGTTTTCATTCTGCCATTCAAATTATATGTGCTGTTGATTTCTTCAGTTCTTCCATTCAATATCATTTTTGTATTCCTCATGTACAGCTGCTTTTATTTCTGTATAAATTGTGATGTTTTGATATGTAATTGGAATGCATCTCAACTTCTTTCCTTCATGAAAGAAATATCCCAAAGTCTATAGAGCTTTATTTAAACTAGCTGGCATAAGCTCCTTGATGTAATATGTTGTCTTCTGTAAAATACGTGAGATATCCATTCATATTCAACAAGAAAACAAACAAAAAAGAAACCATGTACAGTAGTGCAAAATATTTCTATGTTACCTTCAGAAGCATTTAGATAAAATACTCATCTCAGGTTCAGGGTGTGCCACAAACAGATGTACAAGTTACCATTATGGCTTTGTACTCATATGAGCCTGCCGAAATTGAGGACATCGTGATATCTTTCTGGAAAATGGAGAGATGGGTGGGATTTTTTAGGGTATTTCATGGATAATGCTGTAGGCATTTTTTTTTTGCTTTTGCGCTTTTCTAGCGTTGTTCTGTTAGCTTCTCTTCCCATGTTTTAACAACGGTAATAGCTCATTTAAGTCTTTTTTTTTCCATTTTAAGTCTTGATATGGCACAAAAAAAAAAAGGTTTCAAAGAGGTAAAAATGACAGCTTCTTAATTTAAAAACTAAGCAGAGGTTACTGTGAATGGATAGCATACTGTTTTACATAGTGGGATGTCACAAGACTTGTCAATTCATATTTAGCAGTTTGAGATGATCCTGGTATGTCTGAAGTTATATATCAGGCTTCTTTTAACCTTTCAGACATGAGATATTTGGCCCTAGTCTTACTCTTACAGCATGAAGAGGAGTGCATTTGTAAACTCTGTGCTTCAAAAATAAAAATAAATCTTGTTTCTGCTAGCTCATTTCTCACCGTGTCAGCTTTAAGGGCTATGTATAATTTCAGGATGTCTAAACCTGGCACCACTAGTCTCCTTCTTGCTGTGCTGAGGAGGAAAATATGACAGTTGGATGAATTCCTTGCTTCTATAATCCTAAAATTAGGTTCACTCACTGTTCAGGAGCCTGTTCAAAGTTAAATGCCACTAGAGAGATTTTCTTACTTCCTGGCCTCATGTGAAACACAGTTGTGAGTGTGGAAAACTTGGCTTGCTGGGCATAGGAGGAGGCCTGAAGCAAGGGTTCATAGCTCAGCCCATGTGGTTGCAGAGCTGGTTCTGCCAGTGCAAGAGCCTGGTGAGCTGTTCTGCACAGCAGAGGACGGTGATGTCAGCCAGCTGTCAGTTCTTTTCTGTGGCTTGTTGGTTAGAAGAACATGCACAAGTGGTCCCTCCACAACAGACTCATCAGGATGCCTTTCTACTTTTGTGTTTTGCTGATACACTGCAGAAAATCTTGCTAAAGAAAGCATGTTTGCATCATGCATAACATTACTCTGAAAAACTTTGGGCAAAGTCTTCACGTGGGAGTGATGTCATATGTCGTTCACTTCAGTGTTTATCAATTTCCAGTATATTATATCTTTCATCCAAGAAAAGATTAAGTGCGGAAATAGAAGCCTCCTTGTATCTATGCCTGAATACTGTAGTGTTTTGGAGGTTGTGTGCTCTAGGAGACAGGATAGTCTGCAGAGCTCTCTTGCAGAGGTTCATACATGGGACAGGTGCATGCATAAGCAACCCTATGTACCCTACATAATAGGCAGTGGGGCACTACTAGCAGTCGCACTGTCTCCTGGGCATTCTTTCAGAGATCAGTGATCTGAGTGTTGCTCACAGGGAGTGGGAAGACACTGGGCTCTGAGTTTCTCTTTGCTATAATATGCATCAAAAAATGACTTCTAGGTGAAACTTTAGTGCTGTATCATTGCCGTGGATCCCCTTCTTGTGAGCCTCTCAATCACTCTTGACATACAACTTGGCATTTGTTTTAGCCTCTGGGCTCCCTCTATCATTGGTAAATGGAGATTGTCTAGAGGGCACTTCAGAGCATCTCAGCTATGTTTCTGCCCTGAATTGCTCTCCTTCCGTTGACCATAAACAGAACAGTGAGGGAGAGGAGCTGCCAGGCTGGGAGGCTCATGTACTCGCCGTTGTCTCTGTTTTGTGTTCAACAGAGCTCTGACAGTCTAACAGTCATTCTAGGGAAACAACAGTTTTTAGTGAAATCTGATTCTTTACCAAGCTTTGTAAATAGCTACAGCCATGTCTTTTCCCTAATTTGTACCAGTGTCTAATATGTAATTGCTATATGCAAGTAAACTTGCTGATATAATTCCTGTGTAATGAACTGTTATGGGAACAGTGTCTGAACAATTACCTAACAGCAAAGATGTAGTTTCTTTATTTCCGATGTATGTTTAGTGACTAGTTTTATTCATTTCAAAATACTCTGGGAAGAAACATCTGAATTAGTTCTTAATCTTCTTTGCTCTCTTCCTAGGTTGCTACCTCTATATGTTATATTGTCTATGTTGCACTGATGGTATTTATTGCAAATGGCCAAGTGGTGTTGGTAGCACTGCTGATGAGTATGTTCAATTTTTTTCTTCAGTGTTATATTTTTATAGCTAGATAAAATTTGTAGGCTGTCAGAGGGAAATTTGTGTATTAATCTCCTGTGTGTTCTGACTACATTTCTTGAGTGACCAATCTGGAAATCCCTGTATCAGTGATGGGCTGAAATGCCTATTCTTTTTTTTTTTTGATAAATGAAATTTTTCCTCTTCAGTATCCAGCAGTTGCTGTTGGTGCTATTGATTTTTTTTTTTTTAATGCTTTATTTTGGAAATACTTTATCCTTCCTCATGATTTGACTAGAAACTACTTCTAGCATAGTTTAAATGCAAGTAGTTCCTATCCTGCAAGGAAAGTATCTGGTTGTATGGCGGGAGGACACACACTTGGTTCATATGTTTGTATCTGTACACACAGTGTGCATTATACATGTTATATGCTGCTAAAAGCACCCAGTGTGTGTGCCATCACGTGGAACATGTGAGGGAGATCTTTCTGACAGTGGGAAGAGCAAGGGAAACCACATTCAAATATGTGTTGAGCTATGCTATATATTCCAGCCTGATGGAAAAGCTGAGTGTTACTTAAGTCTGAAGATGGTGCTGGGAGAGTTGTCAACTTCAGCTTGCCTCTCCTATTTCAACCTGGTCCTATGAATGCCTTCTTGTCAGGTAAAACACATTAGGGACTTAGTTTTCTCTTACATATGCCCATTTGTTTCTCTCATAAAAATAAAAAATAAAGTCTCTGGAAAAAAAAAAAACAAAAACAAAAAACAAGGTATTTGGTAGCATGTTGTACTGCTGTCTACCTTCTGTTTTCAAAAGAATCCCAAATTTGTATATAAAAGTGCGTGTAGTGGAAGGATGTTTTGCCATTCAAAATAGAGGAGCTGTTAGTGAAAGGCTTGATGGCCAATAAGGATAGAGTTTAAGAACAGCTGTATTGAGTTGCATGTTCTCCTCTTTCTTGTCTAGCAGATACTTTCAGTATCTTTGGAAACTCATCTTGCCTCTAGCAGAAATTAACTTCTCAGTAAGTGAATCATGACTACTGTAACAAGGACAACATCAGTAGATACGTTAGGATGACAGTGAGGTCACTCAGACTAGTGTGTGACAGAAAGAGTTCCAGGAAAGAATAAGAGACATTTAGAGGCCGGGGCTGTGAGTTACCCCCATTGGCTCTAAGACTCTCATTATAAATGGAAGGAAGAGATCAATTTTATCTTTTCTGCTGTGCCCAAGTGTTTTGTTAGGACTGGGGAAGAAATTGTGGCTGTTGGAACACAAGTTTTACTGGGCAGATTCTCCTCTCCCTTATGAGGGTTTGGGGTCAAAGGTAATCCATTTGACCCCTGTGGAACACTTAAAAACAATGGTGGTTTTTTTTGATAATTTGTGTAAATCTGTTTCCTGGATATCAGATTTGTAGGCACATCACTTCCCAGGAGAAAGAAGTTAGTTCTCCTCTATCTCTCAGCATGGTATTTTTGACCAGAGCTTCTTCAAAGGAAGCCAAGATCACTGTATTTCAGGCATTACAGAGCTTGCTGTGCTTCATGCAGAGCTGCAAGCACCCGCTTCTGAGGCCGTTCCACATAAGAGGCAGATTTTTTTCTCCTCCTTGTGTTTTTCCTATTATTTTAGAGGTTTTTTTTTTTTTTGTATTTCCAGGTTCTTCTGAGTACTCTGGCATGTTCCTGGGGGTTTCAGACACAGGCGCTGCCTGTCAGCACCTGCTGATGAATGAGTCAGTGGCAGTTGGTCAGGCACAGCGCGCACGCCCTCGCTCATCCCTCCCTGTGAGGGTCAGGTCAGCTGTGCTTTGGCATTTAGCTCCCCACTGGAAAGATCTTTGCCTTGTTTCCTGTGAATAACAAGAAAAAGGAGGAGAGAGGCACGGTGCAGGCTACCTGCCCTCTCCCTGCTGAGAAAACAAAGGATCTATTTTCAGGGCAGCTGCATGTTCTGGGCATGTAAATGTGATACCTTATCAGAGGCTGCTGTGGTGCATGTCACCATTCACCCTTTTCACATCATCTTGTTGTTAGATAGTGAAATGGTGACTTTAGCATATTGTTTCTGCCTTCAGTAGTTGATAACATGAAGAGCGTTACAGTGACCAAACTATGTCCTTGCGACCTAACTGCAGCTCTTAGAGTTTGGTACTGCTGTTCTCCGCATGCTTGCGCACACATTACATTACTGCTCTTCAGTCTTTTCTTTCCTCAGTGATAGCATTTCTAGTGTATTACAGCCTTAGTACTTAACAGGGATGCCTTGTTTAAACTAGTAAAGAAAACAGTAGTGTAGTTTGGATAAAGAGCCTAAATTTCCATCCTTCTGCCCTTTCTCTTCATGATTTTCTTTTTAGGGTGTTAAGTATTATAAAGGGACAGGCATTATAAAGGGAAGCTCTTAAATTTTCTCAACATCTAATTTATGAGTAAAAGTAGTAGTTACTACTGTTTACTCACAAATACTCATTTGTATCTGTGGTTTCTTGCCTCTTGAACTGTAAACTTGCATTAGGTACCTGTCTGGTACTTCAGCTGTTCTGGGCTCCAGAGTCATGAAGGCAGTGGTGTACGGCTTAGTTTTGCATGGAATGAATGAATGCTTCAGTGCCCCTGCAATAAAAAAATATTGATTACTTAAACATTTGATTCTTTATATTCCAGCTCTAGAAATTTGGATACGTTTCTCTTTTCTTTTTGATGACTGCTTTCCTCTAACTATGCTTTTTCTCAGACTGTCTCTTGAAACCTGTTCTAATACTTCTTTTCAACGGCTGAATCATGCATGTTTTTAAGAGGGCTAGCTTCTCTTGCTGGTAACTGGTGTGCATGCAGGAAGTTGGGTGTGTAAGGGCAGAATCTTTGTCAGTACTGCTAGCAGCAAGTAAGAGGAAGGCACAAAAATGCATTCTGAGGAACGTAAATGAAACCACATCCTAATCCCTAGCAACCAAGTGACAAGAGTGATAAGCTACCCAGCCCTTGTAGTATGGCTTTGTGAGTTTAAAAAAATAAACAGGTAATAATTTGATGGGAAGTAACTGACAGGCCAAAGGAAGTAGTTGTTCGTAAAGAAGGTGTGTACACATTGTCTTGTTGTTGTGCCTTAAATACTTTGCAAAGATATTGCCAACAGGTATAATGCAAGTTAAGTGCAGAACTATTTGGTTATCCTGCATGATCAAAATAAATGATTAAGATTTTCCTACTCTGTAGAGGGTTACCTTACACAAACGTTTAGGTTATTCCTGATGGATACCTTGTGAAAGATTTTCATCTTCCCTTTTGCAAAGAGTGGGCAAACATGAGTCACGGAAGGGCTATCGAACAAAATGTCCTTACTGGGTCAAATCAAATGTCCTTGGAGACCAGTTCCCCCACTTCCTTCTCCAACAGGCAGGAACAGTTGCCTAAGTGAACAATACAAAAACAATATAAGTTGCATGTATTTCACCAGAATATTTTCCGGCCTCTGACAGTTTTATGCTTCATAGTCTTTGAGTTGTCTTCACAATTATTTACTGTCTGTGGGTTTTTCTCTCAGGAACCTGCCTGGTTACTTTTAAGACTCTGTGCTTGCTTTTACTGTATGGGAAATGTCTTCACTGTGAGTTCCAGCAGTTCAGTATTCTTGGTGAGGCAAAAGCTTTTCTGGATTACTTCGGAGTTGAAACTGCGGTCTTCCAATACTTGAAGGGAGCATATAAACAGGAGGCGCAACGGCTGTTTACGAGCGTGGATAGTGATAGGACAAGGGGGAACGGTTTTAAACTGAGACAGAGGAGGTTTGGGTTAGATATTAGGAGGAAGTTTTTCACACAGAGGGTGTTGATGCACTGGAACAGGTTGCCCAAGGAGGTTGTGGATGCCCCATCCCTGGAGGCATTCAAGGCCAGGCTGGATGTGGCTCTGGGCAGCCTGATCTAGTGGTTGGTGATCCTGCACGTAGTGCAGGGGTTGAAACTAGATGATCTTTGAGGTCCTTTTCAACCCAGGCCATTCTATGATTCTAGCTATATTGATAAAGGAGTTCACGATTCACCATACCTTTCATTAAAAGCTCAGTAGTTGTCTCCGTTCTCATCCCAACCTCACCTTTTTTACAGGATGGAAATCCCTGACCTGGTTGACCATTCCTGAGATGGAAGCTCATCTTCATTAGATGTTTTCTTAAAGCACTTCAGCAGTTATTTGCTATTTATCAACTTCATTGCATTTATCTCCTTTTATGGAGCTTTTGAAATCAGGACCTTAAATCTATCCACTATTGAAACTGTGAATAGTCAATTTCTTTAAATACTGCTTTTAATTATGCTTCCTAGTTTTTGTCTTCCCTTTAAAATCTCAAAACAACTCAGGAGCATTTAAAAACAAAAAATGCTACAGATCTGGTATCATCTGAGCATTTTTTAAGTGGTAAATACTCAATTCAAAGCCATAACTGCATGAAAGATTTGAAAGATGCAGCTATATGCATGTTCAGGTGTATTGAATGGGTTGGAACTAATACTTAGATTCCTTGTATTGAGGGAGGCTTATCTGAACTTGAATGTGAGTACTCACATTCCCTTTTTTCCCCTTCTATTTAAAAGGTAACCAGTACTACTTTCTGCTTGTTGCTATATTTTCATAGATTCCTAAAGAGCTTGTCTCAAGAAAAAAGTCAGTATATTTGGCTGAAGTTCAAGATCATTTTTCTATCTCAGTATAATTGATTGAACATGGCCATTAAATCTTAATTAACGTTATTTAGTAAGAATACTGACTATAATTACTTCAATTTGACACAAAGCAGGTCTTTGTATGAGTTCATTATCCTGTGTGAAATAACATCACTCTGCTGTTATTATGCATTCCTTCTGCTTGTTGAGGTGCTGTGGAGACAGCGCTTGCAGGATGGAATTCTCTTCTTCCCTATGATGGTAGATTCATATAGTCTAAGCTCTAGAAATTTGTGTGTAAATATGCTGTTTTAATATTTGGGAAGGTCCAGCGACTCAGCCTCTTAATGACTTTAATTATGGTTATAAGTGCAAGACCAGTGTCTCAACCTCTATTTTCGTGTCTTGTGCCCCACAGAGGAGGAAAATGTAGCAATAACCTTCTTACCTCATGGTCAGAGTTTGGGGTTTGGGGAGAGTTGGAAGATCCTCTGACATCAAAGATAAGCTAAATTTAGAGTATGGTTTGTGTGGGAAATCACAGTGCTTCTTCCTGCTCCTCTACTGTGTTTCACCAACCCCTCAGCCGTACAAGGATGTATGCTGGGCCATGTTTTCTGTGAAATCCCCGAGGTCCTGGCTTTTCTAGCAGTCTGTGCCGTATGCTGTGTATTTTAGGTGCAAGTGACTTGAGACATTAGGTGCACAGAGCAGCTGTGTCCCTGGCAGGGCCATCGAGGTGGGAAGCTTTAGCCCAAGAAACAGGTAGAGACAGGGTTTCTACCACTAGAAAAAGCTTGTCTTTTGATTGTACCCGTAATTACTCCAGGCTTTTTGAAGGGAGTCAGAATGGTGATTTAACCATGGTATGTGACGCTGCATGCATTTGCTGGGAACTCCTTTACTTTTACGTGGATTCAGCTTTGTGTGTCATTTTCTGAAATACCTGATTTGTTTCCCTCAGATGACAGAGATGATAATTTTGGGATGATTAATTTGGGGATTTTTTTGGAGCTTTGACATCTCCAGAGGTCAGTGACACTATATGGAAAGCTTGTGTGTAAACTTAAAAGGGTTTTGTGATTAGGTAGAATCCCACTTATGTGAAGTTTTTATTGATCTCTTTATTGGGATTAAGCCAGAGACTTAGTTCTCATTTGAGGAAGGGGGTGAGTCGTTTTTTGTTGTTGAATGGAATGCTTGCACAAATGGAAGAAAACTCTTTAAAAGTCTGATCTGAAAAAGTAAAAACTGACCATCCACCAACAGAAGAAAATAGGGGGGGAAATGCCATCCTTCCCACTTTGCAGTTTTGTGGAACTACTCACTTTGCTCATTTGTACTCGTTCACCACCAGGCAACATGCTGATGACTTCAGTTGTATTATTTTGCTGCTTGTTAATTGTGAACTTCCATTTGAAACTGATTGCAAACCCTATAGCCTCATGGTCTGTTTTCATGTGTGAATCTGTCTCACAGTGGCACAAAAGTATGAGCATGCTGAGGGCAGTCAGTGGTGAGTGTGGAGGACAGCTGATGAACCCTTTCTGCAGAAGAGATCAGCTTACCATAGAAACTCATAAGAAATCTCTGCAAATATGCTATGTACATCAGAAATACGAAGATACTGGGGAGGTATAAACTTGTTTTCACAAGGGAAAGTAAGATCTCTGCAGCTTTAATTTTTATGCATGAAAATGTTTATGGATGTTAGTTTGAAAACTTGTGTGTGCTTTCAAACTGTGGAATACTGCTGTAAAGAATGTCTTTGGAAAATCTGTACTATTTTGTACTATTCTTTATTACAGCTAGTTTACTGCATAATCTCTAGTAAAAATCACTTCAGAAAAGTATTCTACCAGTCTTAAAGACTGGAAAGCTCATCCTCTGACACCAGTCCTCCGCTATCTTGCATTACATAATCTCCTCTATAAAGTTACTACATAATATACAGGAGCATAGCAATAGCTGCTTTCTAGCTTTCAGTCACATTTATAAATTAAGTTCAGCCTGTAGATACTGGATAAAATTGAATTTCTGCTGGCTGTGCAGCAACCTGAAATTTAATTACTGCTGACCTCACTTGGCATCCCAACTTTGGGAACAGCTGTGTGTGCTGAATCAGATCTTCAGCCTGTGCAAAGTAATTCTTCTATAAGTCAGCTGAGAAGCTTGTACAGTGTGTTTGTCATCTCTGTCACGTATAGAGAGAAAACCTATTGATCTTTGTTGCTGCTCTGTGGATCCTGAGTTCAAAAGCAGGAAGGAGTTTCCATGGAGGAATCTCAGTGTAGAAAGAAATCTGTATAAATGCATGTTACAGAGATGAGCTGGGGAGTAATGAAGATCTTATGCTTGAATATAGAATGAGATGTTTCTGTTTCTCAGTTGTCCCTGAGGAATTCTGAGGAGCTTGTTTTATGCTAAATATGTCTCGTTGCATTGATTTTGAGTAGAAGAGCGTGTTAAGTGGTATGTGGTCACTGAACATTGATTGCACAGACTCTTGTAGAGAGGTGGAGGAAGAGCTAGGTCTCAACTTTCTGAATCTGGGCAATTTATCTTCAGCAAACTGTGACAGAGATTGCTCCTCAACTCTGCCATGTTACATACCCTGCAGGTTTCCAAAGGAGCAGCTGGGAAGGCAGTGAAGGCTTCCACTGGTGTTACAGTAGGGTATCTGGCTTCAACAGTGAAATATGAGTATGTAGCTTGAGGCTGCTAAGCTAATTGAAGAAGGATGGGGGTGGGTGGGGGAATAAAAGCCCTCCTTCCTTCCTAGACCCCCCAGAAAGCCTTCCAAAGACTGTCTCCTGATCCCTAAGGGAATGCCCGCTCTTAAGGATGAGGAAAGTGTTAGTGGATGTATCTATGCAGTAGAGTGGTCACATTAACCATTGTATCCAAAATGAACACCTTGATTTCATTTTTCTTATTAAGAAAACACTGTCACTGGCAGGAGATGAGGCAGGGCTGGCTTAGAAGTCCCAAGTTCTATTGTAAAGGGACACCTGGATTTAAATGAAGCTGAGTTAATTCAATACAAGCTCACTGCTAGAGGGTAGGTCAGTTGAGCAAAGGTAAAATATTGCTCTAACAGGCAGATAACTGTTTGGGAAAGAGGGATTGAAATAGAGTAAGGAAATTAGGGCAAGAGACAAATGTATTGCATGACACTACTTACATGAAAAGGGCTGGAGTCAACAGTTAACTTCCTGAAGGTTTTTGGCTGTAACACCAAAAGGAAAGCATATAAAAATGGAAACAAAGCAACATTTGTATTGTGATTTCTTTTGTACGTGTGCAAGGTACTTTCCAAATACTTGAAAAGGATAATCCTGTCTTCAAAGCATACTTTTTTTTTTGAATACAGAAAGGTAGACAGAGGTTAGGGGAAGGGTAACTAAGGAATGCCTATTTAATATAAATAGCAAATTGCACATCCAGAAGATGTTTGACATGCTCAAAGTTAAGAGGTACAACCTCAAAAGTTAGAAAGCACTGGAATTACGTTAGACTGCAGAGCTTTTATTTCTGTATTTTAGCCATGGAGACAAAAGAAGGAAAGACTGAATGGAGATTCCTGTTTTACAGAGTTTAGTTCCTTCTATTTCATACTTCTCTGTGCATTAGGTGTCTGGATGAGAAAAATCTGAAGAACAGTGCATGCTGTAGGTGACACAAGACTTCATCTTGCAGGCAATTGAAGGGCAGCAGTGCTTCATGAAGGATGTGTTTGTAGTCTAGAAGAGGACATTTTGCATAGAAACATTGAGGAAGTTCAGTGACAAAAAAACAAGCTTTGTGAATAAGACTCTAAAGAGGAACCTAAAGACTGTGTGGAACCCAAAGCTGAATGCAGCACTTCCGGTGAATCTTCAGATTGGTTTCATGGGCTTCTTGGTGCCTACTGTACGGTAATAATAGATGGCAGGGTTCAAGTTGAGGTCTGGTGCAGAAATTTATAGTTTGCCAGTGATTTTTCTCAGTTATTTGCTGACATTAAAAAAAACAAACAAACAAACAAAAAACCCCTTAAAATTTAACTTCAGGTGCTGGATGTGTAATTTGTTTTGAAAACCACTTTTCTTTTTCTGTATCAGTAAGTAGATTTCCCTTCTATCTGCTGATACCAGGAAAAAAAATGGCTCAGCAAAATTTCTCTGATCTGCAGTGAAATATATTTTCCTTTTTTTTTTTTAATCTTTCCCTGACTACCTCTTTGCCTTTAAGGAGAGAGACAGCAGACCATATGGCTAAAGCTTGGTTAAAAAAAATAAACAGTGGAGAGAAGGGTCTTATAATAACAAGTATTAGGTGACATTAACGAGAGGGTAAGCTACCAGCCTGACTTGTAGCTAACCTTCTGGTATTCTTGTGGGCCAGGAACGTCACTCAAAGGCTCTGAAGGATGGCTGATAAGACATCTGCTTCTTTCATCAGCAGTGCAGGTCTAGGGATATGTTTCTCACTAACAATTAAGAAAATGTAACTGAATTTTACCAGTTTGTGTTATTAACACTAAGTTGATTGGTGCAGTGCAACTCTTTTTCCTCCTGTTCTTAGGACAGTACTTAAGCAATGGGATAATTTTTATGTTTTGGTAGAAAGGCTATTCAAGGAAATCTTTATTAAGTAGCATGTGTGTTTAAGCTGTTTTGTAAGTCTACTTTCAGGATAATAATTGTTCAAGTATCTTTCTGAAAAGAGGCTCTTGCCGAGGTGTTTTCTTGGAGGTATGTCATGCGTGATTACTGGTACCTCTGGAAGACAATTTATAGCAGAAAAGTGCGACATTAAAACAGAAGTACCTCAGTTGACAAACACTGGATTTGGGACTGTTGTGCTTCTGTTTGCTGCTTTGGGTTTCCAGTGTATATGTTGAGTGGCCAGAACTCCCTTTCATTCAGGTCAGCATCATTTACTGCTTTTAATCTTCTCTTCCACATCACCTCCCCATCTCTCCTCTGTATTGGTACACTAAAATGGCTTATTTAGGTGTCTACTTCAGAAAAAGAAACAAGTCCGTTCACCTCTTCCCTCCTTTTTTTAGGAAATGTTCACAGTAGAGTGTGCATTTGTTCCCTTTTTATTTCTTACATTCAATTTAGATATCTCACAGAAGCCTTTGAATGATGTTGTCTGTAAAAGTCTTGAATGAGAGGCTGAGAGAAACGCAAAACACTATTGCAGCATGATGGTTGCAGGCATTGTGAGGCCTGGTTACTTCTGAAGAGCCTAGTTTTTCCTAATGAGGCTGAATTTGGTTGGACTTTACTGTTCAAGTTGATATTTGTTTTGCAGTGTTTGTCATGCTCCTCTTCAGCTCTGCCAGAGCATGTTTTTCATGTGAAAAACACTCTGAAAGAGTAAAATTTCTCTAGATGCTCACGTGAGGAAGGATTTTAAAAAGTTAGGTTAAGATTCTGAAAAAATTATTGTTATCAGTGATATGTGAGATTCACTAAGTTATCATTAATACTTGTTTTTTCTCAAGTTTATAGAAGACAGTGTGTAAGGTGTGCTGTGTTGAGCTGTGGCTTCATTTTCATTGGATGATTGCATAGCTTAGATGTGATTATATTGTGGGAGGCTGCATGGATAAATGTAATGAGCCTTCTGATTGAGTGAAATGGAAATTTTGGACAGTTTCTTTTGTTTTGCCTTTTTCCTTTTTTGATTAAAACATATATATTTGTAGTTATTGGGGACGTTCGAAGTATGAAAGCACTGACATATGCAGTCTGAGATACAGGTTTCTGCTCTTACCTTCAAGTAGCTTTCTTTGCCTGCTTATTTTTGTCTTAAGAACAGAAAAGCAACAACAAAATGCCCCAAACAAACAAAACCACAAGAACCCTTTGGCTGTAGGATATGTTTTTGTGGGTCATGTTTTGGGAATCTCTGAGAGAAAAAGTGAAATTATAAAAATAGCATTTCTGTTTATCCACTTACACAAAGGGTTGTGATGTAGAAAAATGATCACCTGTTAACACAGATCTGTACACCAGAGTCTGTACATTCCCATCCAGCTCTGAGAGCTTCAGCATTTTCAAGTAATGCACATTGTTTTGGAGAAGAGGAGAGCAGCAGAAAGAAGAAAGGAGAGGGTATAAACTAAATATCAGTATTCAAAGGAGGAATATACTCGCCTCCTTTTCCTTTATCATTCTTTAGAAGCCAGGGGCACTTGAATAGTTCTCCTGAGAGCAACCACCAAGTCCAGTTTTGTTGGAGGTTTGTCTAGAAGAGATAGTAAGGTGGTAGCATTCTGATTTATTTACTCTGCTTTAAAACAAGTTGAATAGATATAGCTTGCAAAAGCATTTTGTACTGTGAGAGAAACTGATAGCTAAAAGTAAGGAGGCGGTAGCTATTGTAAGTTGAAATTTACGACATCTTAACTCTTTTTATTTTTAAGTCTGATTTGTTCTTGTCATATAATTTAGACATAATTTATAATATGACAGATGAATGCTTATCTCCATTTTCTGAAGTATTTTTTCTTTTTAAAATAGACCAGTGTGTTCTCTTCTGGCCTACTTCAGAGCATCTGTCTAGAGCTGTGCCACAGCAGCACAACAGCTCTGTAAAAATTTGGTGTGTAAATTTTCAAAAGCATTGTGGAATTACTTTTTCTTGATGCCATGTATTGGGCATCCTAATTAGTGAAGTTCAAGAGAGTCCTATTGCAGTTAAATTGCTTCCTCCCTTTCTAGCTTTTCAAAAGAATAGTGAAATATATCCTGGATTAGAGTGACAAATTAATACGACACTTTCTCCTTTGAACCCTCTTGCATTCCTAGGATTTGGATGGCAAATGTAGATAATCAGATTTGATTCCTTGCTGAAGCATTTAGCTGGGTACTACAGGGCTGATTTGTCTGTCAAAGGGAATCAAATCTCTCTTCTGTAAGCAGACACCTGTTACGGTGGAGGAAAGTGCAATTACAGTTAAAATGGGTTGCGGCACTGATGCTGTTTCATGTCGTCTTTTTGAAAAGTTTTGCTCTTTATGAATGTTCCCAAGCTGGCATAAGGGTGAACAAGTTGCAGAAGTGGTCTGCAAATGGACAGGAATTGTTTTCTTCGTTGGTGTTAAGGAGAATGGGAAACTGCCAGGTACAGCTGCATTCCGGTTGAAATGATGCTAAAAAGATAAGAGCACTTGTACTTAGTGCTTGTACCTAATGGAATCAGATAAAAGGTAGAACAAGATTTTTGAAAACCAACAATGCTCTTTCTCACCTTTCTGAGCTTCTTGTTCAGCAGTTCAGTGTTACAGTGCACTGAGACCTGCCCTGCCTTTTTACTGTCTTTTTACTGTCTTTTACTGGCTCTTGCAAATGACAGTCTAAAGTAGACTGTGTGATAGCCACGCCTGTTGGAAATCATGAGCACAGTTATTCTGGACTTGAATGTGGATCCCTGTCCTCTTGAAAGTAAAATCCAGTCCTCGAAAAGGAACCCGGAACAAATGCCGGATTATTATTTCCTTCAGATATGTCATATCACTTGGTTTGGGAAACAGCTCCCTTGATATACTGTAGCCATGACCACAAGCCCAAGTAAGGAGTTACGGGAACAAAGCAGTCTTTCTGAACAGAAGAATGAAGAGGGCAGTAAGTACTATGAAATAGTATGTAGTAACCTGTAAGTTATTTGCCAGGCATGTAACACTTTCTAGAAATGGTTTAAGGAAAAGAGCACAGCAATAGCTTTCCCAGATCTCTCTCTGCTAAATGGAGGCTAACAGAGATCTCTTCTGAACTGTTGGGAAGTTCAGATTTCTCTTCTACTCTGGAGAAAAGTATATGTCAAATTGAAGGGGAATTTTCCTTGCTTGCACCGGCTGAGCCTTACTGCTTAATAAATGTTTATTTTGTCATTAGCATGGATTAGAGAGTTCTGAATGCCTCCTGAAGTGAAGGTTACTCATGGTAAAGATCTTGCTTTTGCTGGGTCTGGAATTGCTGCTTCCTGTATTTTTGTTGCTTCAAGTCTGTGGGCTGTCAGGCTGAGGCAGCCTGGCCTAGAGTAGAGATATGTGAACAGTGAAGTTATAGTTTTCAGAAGCTTTGTGTATCTTCAGGTAAAGTTATTTACTTATTCTTTTAAAAGAAATAAAAACAAAATCAAAAAACCTTTTGAGAGAGGAAGAAGGAAAATCACTTTTCTTTCAGAGCCTAGATAGTGACTTATATAAGAAAGCAACCTGCAGTGATAGTATGCAGTCTTCAGCCAAAAGCTATCCTTAATTTGCAAGACTTTGACGCTTACTCTATTCAGTTCCTAGTGTGGATTATTATGGTTTTGAGGGCTACGTGTGGGACAGGATGAGAGGGGTGACCGTAGAGGTTGGTGGCTGTCCCAAGACACTACTGTGGGCTGCCCTGGGGATCTCTTGGTGGTAGGTATCCAGCTGCAGAAGGGACAAGTGATCAAGTGTTTCCTCCTTCATTTTGCTCAGAAAAAGAGCTCAGGGATTTCTCTCGCGAACTTCACATTTCACAAACTGGGGAGGTCTGAGCCTGTGTTTCTGCACTCAGGATGCGCCATTGTGGCCACTTCCTAGAATGTTCAAAAATGAGACTGAAACTGTAAGATTTGTTGTAGAAATGCGGGGATTGGTTCAGCTGATAGAGAAATCACTGTTTTTCAGTGGGATGCAAATGATCTAGGTTGGGTCTGATTTGTTTTGTTTTTTTTTTCTTACAACTGAGTATAGTGGATAGCTGG
>PPHD01015119.1:0-16292 GCA_002909625.1 Bambusicola thoracicus | reverse complement strand
GAAAGCCAGAAGGCAGAGGCAAAGAGCAAGCAGAGTTGTGCTTCAGGGCAGAAAAAGAAAGATAAAAGAACAGTGGGTTTATGTGCTATGAAAGGAAAACCAGAAGGAAAAGATGAGAGGATAGCAGGTTTGTGTTTGAGGAAAGGAAAAAACAAAAGGATGGAGAAGAATATAGAGTGGTATTTTCCAGTCAGAGGTCATGAAAGACAGGAAATGCTGTTTCAAACAAATGGAAGGGCAGTTAATAAGGCTGAACAAACAGACGTGGAGAAGTGAACGCCTGCTAGCAGGGGATAGGCATGACTAGTCAGGAAACAGGTCAGGTCAGTTTTACCCTGTACTGTTAAGACAGCTGTAGTCTGTTGCTCTCCACACACACAGGTGTAGTCTCCTGCATCATCCTCAGCCACTCCACGAATCAGCAGCTCTGCCTTGGGCCCTTCCTGCCTCATTTGGTATTTCTCACTCTCTCTGAGAACCCTCTGGTCCTTCTGCCACTCCACCGGCGCAGCCTTGGTGAGCTTGCAGTGCAGGGTGACATCTCCGCCTTCTTCTGCTTCCTCGTTCTTTAGCTCTTCCTTAAAGAGTGGTGGCAGAGCTGAAGGACATAACACGGACCAGTGGTCACCAGAAAACCAGAATTCCAATCCTAATTTCTTTATCCTGCTTGGGATTATTCCCCCTTATGCCTCCCCTTTTCACAACCCGTTCTTTCGATAGCCTGGATCATAACCTCTGATCCAGAGTGATGTCTATCTATAACTCTATTAATTAATTTTAATAAAGACTTTTTACCATGAACTGTTAAGGTTGCTGTTGTCTTCTGGTCACCACAAACACAAGTGTAATCTCCAGCATCTGTTACATCTAGGTCACGAATGACCAACTCTGCAGTGGTGCCAGACTGGCTCATTTGATATTTGTCACTTGCTTTGAGCACTTTGGACCCTATTTTCCACTGCACCGGGGCTGCTTTGCTTAATTCACAATGCAGACAGACTGATGCTCCTTCTGTGACTTCTTCATTTTTCAGTTCTTCCTTGAAAACAGCTGGCAGGGCTGGGAATGGAAAGCCAATAGACAACGTATTTAAACTAAGACCTCTGCACTTGTGACTGGCATCATGAACGGTTAATTTAAGTACAGCCAAGACAGATCATCTAAACACTGAGGTTACCACTACAATGATGTGGAGAATGAAATTCACCAGTGACAGTAAGAAAAGAATTGCTGAGCTGGAAGGTCAAAGGACTACAGGCTGGATGGATCCAAGATGCAACTTAAAGAATATATCCCAAACATCTCAGTCTAACATGAGCATTTCATAGAATATCCCAAGCTGGAAGGGACCCACAAGGATCACTGAGTCCAACTTCTGGTAGCTGGGCTGAGTTCTCAAAATGGAGCCTCGATCCATCAAAATAGGGCCATAAGCCCTCAAAATGCCCCAGTATCCCATGCCATGCTGTGATACAGCCTGCCATGCCCCACAAGTCCCATGCCATGCCCCAGTACACCCTGCCATGCCATCCAAACTTGCTGGCTCTATGCCCTTAAATTTACAACACAGTCATTTGTCTGCATGACAAAAACAGCTATTTCCTTAACTCTCTTTTTCAGGAAAATCAACAACAACAACAACAAAAAAAAGATACCAAAACAAAAAGTTCTCCTTTTCTGAACACAAATTAATTCCTAGGGGAAATCCAAAAGCTGATAGGTGAACATTTCACACTGCAGCAGGACACTGCAGAGAACCAAAGAGTGGACAGCCATCTGCAAAGTGATTTTACCATTCACTGTCAGAGAGGCAGTGGTGTGTTGGTCTCCACACACACAGGTGTAATCTCCTGCATCCTGCAGATCTAGCTCACGGATTTGCAGCTCTGCAAGGACGTCATCCTGCCGCATGATGTATTTTTCACTTGCTCTGAGGATTTTGTTTCCTTTCTTCCATGAGACAGGCGAAGCCTTGGTCAGCTCACAGCGCAGAGTGGCTGTCTGGCTTTCCATGGCCTGCAGGTTCTTCAGCTCCTCTTTGAAAAGTGCAGGCAAGGCTGAAGGTTGTGAAATGGACAGAGGACATCAAAAAATGACACGTCACACAGGTGATGTTGCATGGGGACATAAAGAAACAGAACATTTCAGTGGAGAAAGAGTTGCAATTTCCTTGTAATCCTAGGGCATAAGAAAAACAAACAGAAGCAGAAAAGTAGCCTGGGTGCAACCAGAGCTTGAAGGCAGCCTACAGATTTATCCAAATCCAGCTGCAGGTGAACACACAAGAAATAGCGATGAGCTAGGAGAAAAAGTACATAGTGACACAGATACATAGGTATGCTTTTTTTTTTTACCATTCACTATCAAGGCAGCTGTTGTCTCCTGTTCTCCACACACACACGTGTATTCTCCAGCATCTTTCAGCTCTGTGTCGTGGATGAGCAGCTTCATGACGGTGCCCTCCTGTCTCATTTTGTACTTGTCGCTGGCTTGGAGCAAAGTGCTTCCCTTTCTCCACTCTACCTGAGCAACCTTGGTCAGCTCACAGCGCAGAGTGGCCGTTCGCCCTTCTGTTACTTCCTCGCCCTTCAGGCTTTCCTTGATGTGTGCAGGCAGCGCTGAGGATGCAATGGATAGAGGGTTAAATGGAGCTGCAAACAACCTCTGGATGAAGGGCAGAGCTGGGGGAAGGAAAGGCTGGAGCAAGAGTGGGGAGATGTCCTAGGTACTGTTTTCACATCTACATATTTCATAAGGTCCTAAAACCACTTTGTATTAGAGGTTGGGGGGGTAGGTTTTCCCCTTATATAAAAAAAAAAATTGCAAATTAATTACTATGACCATGATGTGCAATGTCAAACCCAGAGGAAAGTATGCAGAGATAACAATAAACATGAGGAAAAAAAAAATCAAAGATTCAAAAAGAAGGGCTTGATGATGAGGACATCTAGATGAAAAACGTGATTACCGTGTACTGCTAAGGAAGCTGTGGACTGCTTATCCCCACACACACAGGTGTAATCACCAGCATCGCTCTCATCTAGGTTATGGATCACCAGTTCTGCGGTGGCATCCTTCTGCCTCATTTTGTATTTCTCGCTAGGTTTGAGCACTGCTTGCCCCTTTTTCCATTCCACTGGTGCAGCCTTGGTCAGTTCACAGTGCAGAGTGACTACACCACCCTCAGTGGCTTCCTCGTCTCTTAACTCTTCTTTGAAGAGAGCAGGAAGGGCTGAGAAACAAAGAGCAAACGTTTTCATGACACACAACTTTCAGCCACCAAAAAGATGAACGTGATGTTCACCACTATCTGCCCATGCCTTATTAATGACACAAACAGCAGGAATAGGAAGACTTCACATATGGCCAAAACTATAACTTCCTCACTATACTTCAGCCTGGAAAATTGGTACAGAAGGTTATACTATCATCAGGAAGAAAGAAATTAAAGGAAAAAAGAAAAGATTTATGCATTAAGGATGCCTAGCTCAAGAGTTAGAGTGAATGCTAAAAGCTGATGGGTAAAATAGTGCAGGCATCTTGAAAGTGCTCATGTAATAACGGAAAGGAAAAAGAAGTAGGATGTCTCCATTGTGGACATCTCTAGTAAGACTATCATTTCAGGAGGTTCAGGAGTGTCTCTAACACTGAACTGCTTTGGAACAACTGATAGAATCATTGAGCATAACACTGGGTGGCAATGTGGTAATACATACCTTGGGAGTAGTAGGATGGGACAGTGTCTGCTAAGTCTTTGGAATGGGGCGGGGACCACTTTTGGTTGTAGAATATATATGAAAGAGTCGAAGAGGAAGACCTCCAAACCCTGACTTTGACCAGCAAGAAATAAATATTTGAGAACACAGATATGGAGAACAACTGGGCAGCTATCCATTACGAAGCAGAGGAGCTCATGGGTCTTAGCAAAAGGAAAATATGTGGGAAACAATGAAAGCTTCAGTTCTTTAAGAACCGTTAAATGCAACCAAGTAGAAGCAATCTTAACCAACAAGGTCTAAGACAGCAGAAAGCTTCTCAAAGAAACTATCTTAAGGGCATAATTACACAGACTATCCCACTACAAGGACTATCAGGAATAGTCTGCCTAAGTCAAAAGCTCCTCTTTGTCCTGAAATTCAGAGAACCATAAAACAGGATCATCACAGAATGACCTGAATCCAGAATGCACAGGCACAAGTCAGATGTATGTAACAGAACAGAACATGTAAGCGTGTGGAATCCTTCAGTGTGGTACAAAGCATTATAGTCATGCACCAATGAGGGCAGGGAGAGAAAACTTGGGAACAATGTTAATATAATCAACAGAACTAGAATTCTAGCTAGAATTGGATAAAAATAATGTGTTATTGGTGTTTTTTCTTTTACCGTGCACTGTCAGCACTGCAGTAGTCTTCTTGTCCCCGCACACACAGGTATACTCCCCAGCATCCTTCACTTCCAAAGCATGGATCAGGAGTTGTGCTATGGCACCTTCCTGCCTCATAGAGTATTTTTCACTCGATTTGAGCACTTTGTGCTTCTTTTTCCACTCCACGGGGACGACCCTAGATAGCTCACACTGCAGCGTGGCTGTTCCACCTTCTGTGGCTTCCTCGTTCTTCATCTCTTCCTTGAAATGTGCAGGCAGGGCTGAGGAGTTCAAAACGAGGAGAATGTATGACCATGGGAGTCATTCAAGTAAGCACTTGTTTGTGGTCTGTGGACCACGTCTGACAAGCAAAACCTTCCCTAATCCAGGTAGCACTGATGTTAACTCTGAGAATCATCTGATAGCGACTTTGGAAAGTCTTGTTTGTAAGGCAGAGCTTTTTCTTATGGCATGGCCTGTGGCATGAAATGGAGAACCACACCAGATATTTCTTCAGACTCTGAAAGACTGAATTCTGCCTTACTTCAGGTATTGCCTACCACAGTGGAAAAAAAAGCCAAACTGGGGTGCTTAAGTTCTGTCATAACTCGGATCATTACTGGAAAAGCTCATACATTAAATTATACCTGAGGCACCAACCTCAGTTTTCCATGAGATCTATATGCTCTGGTAATGAAATTATTCTTTCTCTAGACTGTCAAATTATTCTCAAAGAATGCTGAAGACCACATTGTTTGTCAAAACTCGTCACCTCAGCTTTGGAACCATGCCATCTTTACAATCAGCTTCATAGTAATAAACATGATTTCCCTTCTTTAGCAATTACTTGGGAACACGAGCATCAAAGAACTGGGTTGGAACCAAGATGAATAACTGAAATTTTTGCAATAAACATCTGACCTATGCCTGGCATTCACCAGCACCTTTGGGGTTTTAAGCACAAGTCCAACTGCATGCAGCTAAATTCATCTGAAATAAGGCTGCAATTTCAATAGTACTCTGCTTTATTATTATTATTATTATTTTTAATCTGTTTGGAAATAATCTGCTTCATTGGGTATAAGATTTTTTTACCATTCACTTTTAGAGCAGCTGTGGTTTTCTGATCTCCATAACAGCATGTGTAATCTCCAGCATCTGCCAGATCTAGATCATGGATCACCAGCTCTGCGGTTGTGCCCTTGCAGGTTATGGTGACCTTGTCACTTGGCTCCAGGGCTCTGTCTCCTTTCCTCCATTCCACAGAAGCTGCAGGCTTGTTCAGCTCACAGCAGAAAGTGGCCACGCCATTTTCTGTGGCTTCCACATTCTTCAACTCCTTTTTAAAATGTGGAGGGAGGGCTGAAGATCACAGATGAAGAGAGAGCACTTAAGCATTGAGGAAATATCGTATCTTGACTGCTCCATTGCCTTAAAAACCCTTCAATCTCAAAAAGTTTTCATTAACACATGTAGCTCATGAGAGACAAACAACTTCAGGAGCATCTCTGCCTTACTCATTTGCAGCATAAATTAGAAATCAGGATTGCAAAACTAATTTCAGTACTGGAATGTATATTCCAAAGGTATTTTAAGATGTAAGCAAGAGAAAGCTGATGGCAAGCTTTAGAAGAACTTGCACAGCTATGTCTTGAGATCAGATGAACAAACGACTGGAACCCCATTACTTAAAATTCCAGGCTGCAATGCATAATTCTCAACCTGTCTTTCTCAACTGTTAACAGTTTCTCAACTGATAACAAACTTCCCGATTTTATCTAAGAAAAAGAGGTGAAACCTCACTGCTAAGTGATACGCCTAGAAATTAATTAATGGAAACTGATATTTACTACTTCATCAAGATCTTCAGTATCCGTTTCCAGACTGCAATAATGTGAAAGAAGAGGAACAGAAAAGGCTGTAAGATGCTATGTATCATTCCCAAGTGAAGGACTTCCAGTAAAACAACGTGGTAGACACATTTATCATAAAAATCTAAAGCAATGGATGGAATCAATGCCAACTTGTGATCCTGCATGAAAGCACAGATGGCAGTGCAGAAATTCCCTACTAAATGTATGTATTTTACCATGCACTGTCAGAGATGCTGTAGTTGTCTTGTCTCCACACACACACGTGTAATCTCCAGCATCTTTTTCCTCCAGGCTTTGGATTGTCAGCTCAGCAATGGTATCCTTCAGCCTCAATTTGTACTTATCACTGGGCTTGAGCAACTCTTGTCCTTTCCTCCACTGCACCGGAGTGGATTTAGTCAGTTCACACTGCAGAACAGCGATCCCACTTTCTGTGGCTTCCACATTAACAAGTTCTTTTTTGAAAAGCACAGGCAAAGCTAAGGGATGTAACATAAACAGAGCACATCAAACCATTAACCAGACCTCAAAATGTGTAGGTGTGAAATGTGTAGGAGGGATATCTTAGTTGGCCTGATGGGGATGGGTAGGGGTTGGACACTGGATATCCTAGAGGTCTTTTTTTAACTTCAGTGATCCTATGAATATAGAATCAGGTCCTGTGCACCACTAGGCCACTGTTTTTTGCAAGTTGCCTTGTGTGGTTTCATCAACGTAAAAAGAAAGCAACTTGCACAAGGAAGTACGAGCCCCGAGGAAGGAAAGGACACAAGTACCTTTAACCGGAAGAAATAAGAGGAAATAAAAGCATGCAGAGAAATCAGAGAGATGTTTGCCTCCAGTTTTGCTCCTGCCCTTAAAAGCATCTCACCCTTAAGATACACCTCAAATAGAAATGTTCCTTTAATCTACTGGAACCGTATGTGAACTGTTGGAGGGGCGTCCAAAGCTTTTCGCTAATCACCACAGCAGAGACAGTAACAAATTTGAGCTCGCTTCTCCTAAATCAGGACCTTCAGAGTAGGGGTTTGGGTTGTTGGTTGTGCTTTTTTAACGTACAGTTTCATCAGCACCATATATCACAGTGCTGCAAAAGAGTCATTTGCTCCTGCACTGAAAAAAAACCTCTTGCTAGCTGAGCTCAGCATTCTTAATGAACTTTCCTTCAAGTTAAGCAGTGACATCCAGTGACATCAGAGAGACATAGAGGACAAACCCTCTGAGAACAAGCTTGAAGCTAGAGGCCTAGAGGCTTCAGGCCCTATCAACTGCTCTTTGCCCTCTGAAAGCATTCAGAAAGCTCTAGGGTATGAAACCATCACAACTCCACACTGCCATTAGGTGATCTGTTTCCCCTTGATTCTAGGAGACAGGATGAAATTACCAGCAAACCAGATGGGATGAGGCGGTCTTTGAGGACCCTTCCAACACAAGACATTCTAAACCATGAAAAGGCTGCAGAATCAAAACGTCAAAACCAGTGAGGAGACCTCCCAGAGTAAAAGGGTATCTCTGAGATGCAGCTATGATAAAGGAGAATGGTTTTTTTTACCATGCACTGTCAAGACAGCTGAGGTCTTCTGATCTCCACACACACAAGTATATTCTCCGGTATCCTCTACCTCCAGGTCTCGGATCAACAGCTCTGCAGAGGTCTCTTCTTGTCTCATCCTATATTTATCACTTGATTTGAGTATCTTATCTCCTTTTTTCCACTCCACTGGGACTCCCACCTTGCTCAGCTCACAGCGCAGTGTGGCAGTTCCACCATCGGTTGCCTCTCTGTTCTTCAAACCCTCTTTGAAAAATGCAGGTAAAGCTGAAGGACAGCAATATGAGCAGTGAGATGTGAGCTCCAAGGAGTTCAAATTAAACAGCGATATTTAATTTCCCTTTTCCTTCTTATCTTGAATGGGTTTATCAATACAAGGACATAAATTGTCAATATTCTCCATGAATCAGTATGAGGAGCAAAATGCCATCACCAGGAAAGGATCCAATGATTGCTGTAACCCACAGATATGTTTCATTCAGGGTAACAAATCAGTACAGACAGAAGTACAAGGCCCCCCCCCCTTTTTTTTTCCTGTGAAATTTCCAATAAAAATAATTAAATTGAAATTTCTGGAAAAAAAAAAATGGGTTTCTCACACAAATTTTTAAACCATAATGAAAGTAGGACGTTTGCTAAGTTTTAACACTGAGCAAACAGAAAGGAATTCTACATTAAAAAAAGAATGAAACACAGAGTTTCATTCTAAAAGTCAATTTGAAATGAAATTGTTCATTTCAATACACAATGGGGAAACAAGCATTTTCACTTCCATTCACACTCTTTCAAACATGTTGGTTGCAATAAAAATAACTTGGGATAATAATAACTTCAGCAGTTTGCATTTGCTTTGCAAATACAGAACAGAACACACTGATCATCGGTTTGTATGCATTAAACCACTCCAGTATCCCAGGAAAGTAGAGCATGGGAATAAGATTCCAGGGAATAACCTAACCAGTCTGAGTTTGATGAAACCTTTAAAACACCAAGTCATGGTCCTTTTTGGGACTCAACGTTCTTGGGCACAATGGGGATTTTGATTAAGGAATTTGCAAGAGGGAAAACCAAGATATCAACCCTCGGCAAATGGGTAGCAGCAATCCCGGTTGCCTGTCTTCTCCCCAACCTCATACTCTGACACCCCTCCTGTGCCACGCACACCAGCCATGTTGATGCCAACAGGAACAAATCATCGACATCGTGGAGCTGAGGATGAAGGCCTGGCAGAGGAAGGATGTGGCAGGGTAACGAGGTTGTCCACACTGGTAGAGAAAACACAGTAGTTAATTGTAGCATTCGTCTTGATTCTTTTGTTTTACCATGTACTGTTAAAACAGCCATAGTCTGCTGGTCTCCGCACACACAGGAGTAGTTTCCAGCATCTGTCATGTCTAGATTTTGGATTAAAAGCTCCACAATGACGCCTTCCCGTTTCATTTTATACTTGTCACTTGACTTGAGGGTCTTGAGTCCCTTTTTCCACTCCACGTTAGCAGCAGCCTTGTTCAGCTCACAGCGCAGAGAGACGCTTTTACCTTCCATAGCTTCTTCATTGCTCAGTTCTTTGGTGAAAAGAGTGGGTAGGACTGCAGAGTAAATGGAATACGGACATGGCATCAAAGCTGAGAAAGCCTGACCCACAGTCTACTTGCTCTCTTTCTTCACCTCCTTGAACCTGCATGCCACAAAGCTTTCCTTACACTCCAGGATTATGTTCATACTTCAGTTTACCTTTTTTCCCTTGTTTGCATGCTTTAAAAGTTTATTTTAAAGCAAGCTTTTCCCTATCCATAAACTTAGTTAACAAGTCATCTACGCTTTATTTTACAGATCATAAAATTAAAGGCCAAATTTCAGTAGGACACCCGGAGCAATTTGTTTCCCTTGAACAGGACAACACTTCTACAGAAGAACCTGAGCTGTGGCACTGTCTGTGATTTTATAAATGGATCCCCTAAGCCAAACCCTTGCAAACGTGCTGTTTTTAAACAAAATTCCTTAACAATAAAAGGGGGCTGGAAACAGTAGAAGCGTGAAAAAAAAGAAAAGAGCATTTCTTCATTAAGATACTCATTACCATCACACTTCAATAAAAACTCTTTCTACTTAGGAGCAACAGATGTAGCAGCCTAGGAAACTAAGAATAGATATTAATCCCACCTCTAGGGCAATCCCTATGAGAAAAAATTTAAACAGCAGCTGCACTGGATCAGGAATTGCGTTGAGAGGGAGACCTGTACTTCTGAGGTCATTCAAACACAGCACATCAAGAGGGGATCAGGTGAGAGCAGAGGGAGAGAGGCAGTGGTGGGGCAGAGAGAGAGAGGAGAAAAACAGGAAAGAAAAATCTATCAGCAAGGGTGGGAATGGGAAAGAGCAGAAAGGTCAGATGCAGTGGGAGAAAAGGAGTACAGAAACGTGCGCTGAGAATTTCTTTTTTTACCATTTACTGTCAAAGTGGCTGTAGTCTGTTGATTTCCACACACACAGCTGTAATCACCAGCATCTGCCGAATCCAAATCCTGGATCACCAGCTCTGCAAATGGGCCTTCCTGCTCTATTTTGTATTTCTCACTCGGTTTGAGGACTTTATTCCCCTTTCTCCATTCAACAGGAGCCGATTTGCTCAGCTTACAGTGCAAAGTGACTGCCTGGCCCTCTGTAGCTTCCTTGTTCACCATTTCTTCTTGGAAGAGGATAGGCAAGGCTGAAGGATGCAATACCAACAGAGATGGAATCAGAAATGTAATGAAATGGCCTGGACCTTTTGATGAATTATTGGACTGCAGTGTGTGCATTTAAACAAAGGTACTACTAATAAGTTATATGAGGGGGGAAGACCTTCTGCAGGAGGGAGAAACAAGTTAGAATGAGCAATTCTACATTGGAACATTGAACATTGCTGAGCTGTCTCAAAGAAAAACAAAAACAAGGGAATGCCCTCTAACAGGATGACTGGCTCCACAGAGTTGACAACATGAAACCTCTACAAACATGTCTGATGCTTGATCAGTACAACCAGAAAATGTTGTCAAACACGCTCAGCTTAGGTTTTAATGAGAAAGATGGGTAGAATGTTTACCATTCACTGTCAAAGTAGCTGTGGTCTTCTGGTCTCCGCACACACAGGTGTAACTGCCAGCATCTGTCAAGTCTAGGTCTTGGATGACCAGCTCAGCAAAGCGCCCTTCCCGTCTCATTTTGTATTTGCCATTTGGCATCAGTGCCTTCCCATCCTTCCTCCACTCAACTGTGCTGACTGCCTTGCTCAGCTCGCACTGCAACGTGGCCGTTCCGCTCTCTGTACCTTCCTCGTTCTTTAGCTCTTTCTTGAAGTGGACTGGCAGGGCTGAGAGACGCAGAATGAACAAGGGGTTGCAACCCAATGCTCCTCTGGTCAGAGGCTGCATTGTGATTTATAAATGACTCTCCAAACCTTATTCCAACACCCTCATCCTTTGCCATATCCATCTTTTTTTTTGTGGCTTGTAACATTTTCTAGCAAATAGCTCTGTTGCAATCAGAGATTTGATCAAGAACACGTACACAAACAACAATCTTATCCAGACAGGAGGTAAAGAATCCTCCTTAACAGAAAATTCCAAGGAATCTTTTTCCATACTAATTTAGGAAGGCATACATGCACATTAGTGTCCTTCACTTGAGAAAGGTCTCCGAGAAGACGTTACAGAAACACACATGCAACACTTGGAGTGATGAAATCTGATTGTGGATGGAGACTGGGGAAAGGAGTGGCACGGCAACGTGAAAGAATGGAAGGATGAAAAGAGTGGACATAGGACATAAAGTTTGGGGTTGACACAGGACATAAAAGCAGGTGTTGAAAGGGAAATACATAGAAAGGAAGAAGGAAGGGATAGACGGAAGTATTACAGAATGTCATGAGTTATTTCTGACATTTATCATTCACTGATAAGGCTGTTGTGTTTTTTGGCTTTCCGTTACATGTGTATAAGTGGAAGGATGAGAAGAGTAGACAGAGGACATAAAGGTAGGAGCTGAAATAGAATATATAGAAAGGAAGAGAGATGGACAGAAATATTCCAGAATTTCATGAGTTATTTCTGACTTTTTACCATTCACTGTTAAGGTTGCTGTGGTTTTTTGGCTTCCCGCTACACATGTGTAGTCTCCAGCATCCTTTGTCTCCAGGTCATGGATCAGTAGCTCAGCCACCAGGCCCTCTTGTCTCATCCTGTACTTGTTACTTGGCCTGAGAACAGTGTGCCCCTTCCTCCACTCCACAGGGGCCTCTCTGCTCAGCTGGCAGTGCAGGGTGGCTGTCCCACCTTCCGGAGCCTCCAGACTCTTAAGCTCTTCTTCAATGAGTGCAGAGATGGCTGAGGAATGAAGCGTTCTCATTTTACTTTAAGGGCATCATTAACAAATGGTTACCTCTTTATGGGACTCAAAAGGCCAAAACAAATTATCTTGGCATAGCTAACGGACTTTAACTTACCTGCACTTCCAGGACTCTACTCGCACTTACAATAGCACACTATGAGTTTGTAGGAAATAAAAAGCAAAACAATTATTTTTTCAATAATTAGAACAAAGTAATTGCTCTGCTGCCCAAATGCTGTTGGTCACAGACATGTGAAAAATTTGTTCAGTAGGTAAAGAAAAGAAATGCATATTCTTTAACAGGACATACTTATCACCTTCTTACCTCCCAGCTTTGAACTCAGGTACGTGTCTATGTCCTGAGCAGAAAGCAGAACAGTTATTTCAGAGGCGAGGAAAGATATATTTATATCAAGTCAAGGTTAATTCACTGATACGTTTTAGTATGAAGTTATTGTCCTAGAACACAGGTAACCTAAAGGACACATCCAGAGCTGCCTTTCCTTTGGACTGATCCCTTTTTTTCTGAGCACCCATTGTAAATGTGCAGGACCATGGCAAGAACAATAACAAATGGCCACAAGCAGGTGTCTCATTCCTACCATGGATTTTGACTTGGGCTGTGGTCTTCTGGTCTCCAGTGTCACAGGTGTATCTTCCCGCATCTTCTGGCTCTGCATTATGAATCACCAGCTCTGCCATTGTCCCCTTCTGCTTCATTTCATATTTGGCACTTGCCTGGAGCGTGGCTTCTCCCTTCTTCCACACCACAGTGGCATCTGCTTTTGTGAGTTCACAGCGCAAAGAGACAGATTTCCCCTCTTCCGTTTCCGTGTCCTCCAGGGTTTGTTTAAAAAGGACTGGCACCACTAGGATACAGAAGCAGGGATCAGGACAAGCTCCCGCTATACAACAAATGTCCCATGGTAGTTCCCAGTCATAAATCATAGAATGATTTGGGTTGGAAGGGACCCTTAAGATCATCTAGTTCCACCCGCCGCTATAGGCAGGGACACCTCCCCCTAGACCAGGCTTCTCACAGCCCCATCCAGCCTGGCCTTGAGCACTCATAGGGAGGGGACATCCACAGCTTCACCAGGCAACATGTTCCATGTCTCACCACCCTCACAGTAAAGGATTTCTTCCTAATATCTAGTCTAAATCTACCCTCTTCCAGTTTAAAACCATTTCCTCTTGCTGATGGTATCTGAGAGCCTTTAAAAAAAGATGTCTGGGGAATGTGGGGGAATCTAAACATCAACCAGTTCACCACCTGCAGTTTGCCAGGGATTAGACTTGACTGCACGGTGCCCCTTTCTGCTCTTCCACGTTAAATTTTCATGTTCTGCCTGTGCTCCCATGCTCTTGATCTCTAATTCCAGTCTCACAGCCATGTATAACAGCAAACCAATCAGCACACAGAGCACAAGAAACAAATCTTCTGCACTAATTTTCAGCTCAGTAGGAGGAGGTAGATTTAAAATCCCAGATGCAAGACATGAAATTACATGAAAAATATGTACAACAACTTCCAAGCATGGTATATCGCTATTACATTTTCATCATGAGATTGTAGATGGTCGCTCTGAAGAGCAACACAACAAAAAGGGCTGCAGTGCACCCAGCGTTGCTTACCATGTACTTTCACTTGAGCAGTGGTCTTCAATTCCCCAGCAGTACAGGTGTAGTCCCCAGCATCTATCGATGTCACATCCCGAATGATGAGCTCTGCCACAGTGCCATGCTGCTTAAATTCATATTTCTCGCTGGCATACAGAACAGTGCCTCCTTTCATCCATTTCACTGGGGTATCGGGTTTGCTGAGCTCACAAGTCAGTTTGATTTGTTTTCCTTCTTTGGCTTCTTGGTTTTGAAGCTCTTGCTTGAAGAGAACTGGCATTTCTGGAAAGGGACATCACACACATTCAAGCTTGCAGATCCTTTTTGTTACATTATTTTTGATTGTTATTATACAGATAGAAAACCTCTAGAATGAAAATGCACTCTGCAACAGCAAAAAGTGTCTGAGACCATATACTTTTTTCCCTTTTAATCACTATTTGCACTATTAAAAGGCAAGTGCTGTTATTATTAACAACAGCAACAGATGCTTCCAGTGTTACTAATGGCACCAACTGCGTGCAACTGGTCTCAGTACTCAGAGCAATAGCAAAATTTAAGCCTTTAAGATCTTTAATGGTGTCCTAACACTCAGCTATTGGAATTTTTCTCCCCCATCCTCTCAGTAGTAAACATCAAAATGGTTTAATGTAATGCCAGGACAGTGCCAGGGCACTGCACAGAGTATACAAAGCAACCAAAGCTGGCTCCACAGGTGCAACTTAGACATGTCTTGGTGACATTGGTTTTGGGAGACACTGAACTAGATTGCAGATCTGTGGTCAGAGCCTGGCAACTGGTACAATAAATGCCAAACCTCCCTGAGGTCACCTGTCACGTAACACAGAGGACACAAAGAAATGACAGAGCACTTTTTCTTGTAACCATCAGTGTTAATTTTTTGCCGTAAGAAACCACAACAGATTTTTATCAGACATGAATGCAGACTTAGAAACAGCATCAAAGAAACGCAAAACACAAAAGGGTCCCTATGGACGCTCCTGTGCAGGCTCTATCACAGCCTGGGATTCAAGACTTCAAGGTGAGCTGCAGTGGAGATAGCATTTACTGGGGAAAAGGAGAAGGAAAAAAAAAATGTCTAATTAAGTATTTTCCTTCCAGATCATTTAAAAAAATATATAATGTACAACAACCCCCCAACAACAAAACCAATCCCTTCCTTCCTGGCTGGTGCTGTCTTCTAACTCAAGCTGATGAACATGCAGGTCAGCCACTGATCCATGATGCATTTTTCCTGTGGCTATTGAAATATTAAAGCTTATTCTCCTGCTCCCCTTTCATCTCTAGTCTGTGAACACCCACAGTAACACGGACACTGAATATTTTCTGCTGTTGTTGCATTCTGCCATTCTGCTTTGACCCTGACTGATAAGGAATGTTACAACACTATAATCTGTTGTAGGCATCTTTGTGACTTGTTTCCTCTGATCTGAGTCTGTGTGTTTAAATCCTACATCTATGCACACTCTGCTCTGTGAAAGGAGGAATGGGGAAGACACATAGCACTCATGGGCAGTTGGATAACACTCATTATGAATATTGTGGTTTTTTTAACCAAGCGTAACAGTTCTTCTTCATCATGAGTGAGACTCAGGTCCTACTGAAGTCAACACAGGTTTTATAGAAGCAAAGAATGGTTTGGGTTGGAAGGGACAATTACAGCCCATCCAGTTCCAACCCCCTTGCTGTGAGCAGAGTTACCAACCACCAGATCAGGCTGTCCAGGGCCCCATCTAAGCTGGCCTTCAAGCACTTTGTCTTTGTGTATACTGGGTACTGGAATTGTAGTGCTATGGAAAGTTGTAGCAACTGGGACATCCTCATTGCATCAAGTTCTTCTCTCTCCTTACACTGCAGACCTCAGCCTTGATGTGATTTCTTGGTGCTTGGTAAATGCTGTGAGCAGCTTCCCTCCCTCTTCATGCTAAGAGGTTCAGGTTGACTCTTCCAGTGAGCCAAAGACTTCTTGTTCTTGCTAGCTTCTCTTAGAGGAAGGTTAGTAGGGTGAGCAGTAGGTGACTCTGGTTTTGGTCCAGCTCAGTCCCAGTGCTTACCTCACAATATTTTCCTAACTTGCTCAGGGAAGTACACTAAAATCTCTTATATCTAAGAAGAGAACATTTGTTTCGGCTTAGACACAACCCTTCAATTATTGACTTTTCCCTGACCATGTGCTTTGGAATAGGTGCTTTTGGATGCACTACTCTCAATAAATTCAGCTGCCTTAAGCAATTCCTTACACAAATGTGGGCATATGAGCTCCCTCACTGGACAGAGATAGCACTGGAAAGAGTTTCAGAAGCTGATTCATCTTTCCTCTGCATTATCTTTTAGGTTGGGTGAATCTCAAGCACTAGTCCTACAGGGAGCAGCTGAGGAAACTGGGGTGGTTCAGTCTGAAGAAGAGGAGGTTCAGGGGAGACCTCACAGCTCTCTACAGTTCCCTGAAAGGAGGTTGTAGTAAGGTGGGAGTTGGCCTCTTTTCCCA
>PPHD01015118.1:0-12266 GCA_002909625.1 Bambusicola thoracicus | reverse complement strand
AAAAAAAAGGTAGAAAGGGAGAATTTCACATTAAAGTCTATCGTTTATCGTGTTGTAGGAAAAAAGTGAAAGCTAGAACTTCAAATGTTAGCTGGTTTATTCCAGAATGATCAGCATAAGCCTAATGACTGCTGCTGATGTATACTGATAAACAAACTGGAACAACAGAAATGACATATTACCATGATAATCTGGAACACTGCTACAGAAAAGATACTGTCCCCCTCATGCAGCAGTGCAGTTACCAAACTGCAAGAAATCTCTGGTTGGAAAAGAACCAGACTGACCCCTAAAACAATTTTCCTAAAGGAAAGGGTGTTGCAGGATCGTTGCTGCTTTGAGCAATTTCTGACTTAAGCAGCAATTCCCATCAGGGAATTTAATTATGCCAAGGGCTGAAATGATAAGTACAAGGACCAGAAAATGCAAGGGAAATTGAGCTGTCCTTGGGTTCCGAATCAAGCAGAGCACAGCCAGACCTGAAGGAATGGGTCTAATGAAGGCATGCATAATAAGTTGCAATTAATACCACCGAAAGAACCATTGCTGTGATAGACATTATCTACTGTAATTCCATTATTAGAATGAGCAAGCTGGATGTGTTTGTACAGCCTACAAACCCCCACCTAGTTTCCTTAACCTTGAGAGGATCAAAGTCCAGCTGGAGGCATGTAGCTGAAGGATCTACCGCAAAGCTCTTCTCGAAGGCACTTGAGGTCTGTCTGCAGCATCAGACTCTGCCCTACTTGATGCACTTTGCTTCTTGCCATGGTCTGCTCTCATCACTTGTGTACCAGAGTCTTTCAGGTTGCAGCTAAACTGGAAGAGGTGGCTGAGGAGCTCATCTGTTGCACTGCAGAAGGGCATTCAGTCTACTGGACCAGAATAGAGCTATTACGAAGTAAAATCCTTAGGAATGCATTTACCAGGATGCGAGAACCTCTGCACAAACTGCTAAGATCTGCAGATATGTTTCTAGTGGTCCAAACTGCCTGCCAACACAGATGGAAAGACCCTTGGCCTTATTCACAAGCTTTGTCTATGGTTGAACCACATTCTCCTCTATCTGGTGGTTGGGGTTTAACCCAGAAGGCAGCTCAGCACCACTCTCCCCCACAGTGGGATGGGGGAAATTGTGAGTTGAGATAAAGACAGTTTAATAGGGAATGTGAAAGCTGTATGCGCAAATAAAGAGTAACATGGAATTCATTCACTGCTTCCCATTGGCACGCAGGCGTTCAGCTGTTTCCAGGAAAGCAAACTTATCATACACAGCAATTTCTTGGAAGACAAATTCCATTCCCCTGTGTGTCACCTCCTTCCCCCCCTCCTCCCCCAATCCTCAGTCTTCTTTCTTCCAGCTTTTATTGTTGAGCATGACTCCATATGATATGGAATAATCCCTTTGGCCATTTTAGGTCAGCTGCCCTGGCTGTGTCCCTCCCCTCTCCTTGTGCACCCCCAGCCCATCACTTGTACAGTAGCATGTGAGCTGAAGAGCCTGTAAAAGCCCTACTCAGCAGCAACTGCACAACCAACACGCTGGTGTGTTACTGACTCTATTCTCATCGTAAATCCAGAACTCAGCACCATGCCAGCAACTGTGAAGCTATCCCAGCCAACAGTATCCCAGCATGACACTGGTACTTATGTAATGTGGGTGCAAAATGTGTCTAGATCAGAATATCTGACTATATGTTGCTATTTACATATGTTGCTATTTACACAAAAACTTTAGAAATAAAAATACTTCTGATACAGCAAGTAGTGGCAAGACAAGCTCCTTTTTTTTCCATTGAGTCTTTGGACTGAGTTTCCCCTGGTTGTGTTAACTTGCTAAATTCATTCAGGTTGTTGGAGCCAATGGAATCATAGGACATCCTGAGGCGAAAAGGACCCACAAGGATCATAGAATCATAGAATAGCTTGGGTCGGAAGGGACTTCAAAGCCCTTCCAGTTCTCAACCCCTGCAGTGGGGAGGGTTGCCACCCACCAGGTAAGGCTGCCCAGGACCCCACCCAACCTGACCTTGCTGTTTGTTAGGGCCTGACTGTGAAGCCATGCATTGCATGTCTATAGATTATTTCAAAGGTATGATATTCTAACATTGCCTTTGTACTTGACCTAAATACCGCTTTTGTAAAACTGAAACAGTAAAACTGTACTTCCCCTGAACTTTGTGTGCCCGGTTTACCTCAGTGGTAAGTGCTCTGTGACATGAGAAAATCATCAGCCAGTCTGTTTCTTTGGGATTATGTACACCTGGGAAACAGGGTCCATCTGGGAATACATCCAGTTTGACGGGATGTCTGACAACCTTTGTACACAGAGAGAAGCATCAAATTGGAACAAAGACTTTCCGTAGAAAATGTAAAGATGGACAAACAGAGCAGGGAAGGAAAGAAAAGGACAAGGAGAACAAACTGATTTTTGAGAATTCTTCATTAAATCTTTTGAACTGCATATTATCAGGTTTTTCCTGCTTTTTGGCCAGCTCCACCAAGTCACAGTGGAGATGGCAGAAGGAAGGGAGGGTCAGCACATGCTGAAATGCTACAGAGGTATACAGCCCCTAAAAGTACTACCATTTGCTGCATCCAGTAAACATTTTGTTCAGAAAGAACTGTGTCTGACAGTAGTTCTTCAGATTTATGACCTGTTTGCATAGCAAGAACAATCCAGACTGAAACCCTTTTGAGACATATAGGAATGTTTGCAAATCCCTCCCTTCTTCCCTTCTGTGCTTCCTTCCTCTTCTAAATCAAAACCAAAATAATTCCCTCTGCATAGATATACTTTAGTTTTCTCTGACAGACTAAGGGGCTGGGCATTGCAATACATGACTTCGCCATCTCCATATTTTAGAGCTGTTTAAAAATGTTGGTTTCTGGGATGCAGGTACCGATTTCTAACCTTCTAATCCTTCTAACTAAGGAGGGAGTAAGGAAAACCAAACTGAAGGAAAGTTTTGTTAAGCAGGGTTGCTTATTTTTTGGGAGGGTGTAGGGGAATGCTTTGTTTTGTTAGTTTGTTTATAGGTTCTAAAAATCAAATGGGTTAAAATACATCAAAAAACCCCCAGGAACCAGGCTGAAAGTGAACAGGAATTTAATCTTTCTTCATTGCTGTCAACTGAAATTCTTTCCTTCTGATAAATGTAAGTAGATGCTGTTGCTGCTTCTTTATTGATGCTGGCGACCTCAATCCAATAGTACAGAAGAAAGTGGAAGATTAAGATGTATAGTAAAGCAGGACTGCAAGATTATTGCAATAAAGTGGAAAAATTGTCAGTCCCACATTGCCTTAAGATGGAATGTTACGATGCTTTTTGTTGTTGTTGTTGTTAGGAAAGGTTAAAACTCTTCCAAGAATATCTTTCTTACTGATAGACTTTCCCTGGAGAAGACCTTGTAGTCATTTCAGTCCTTAGTGACCTGACTGTAAATCTGATAATATCAAAACCCCCAAAATAAACTGACTTGCTTAAGGACCTTCAGCTGTTCAAATTGTACTTGCTGTGAGTTGCATAAAAGAGGAAATTAGAATCTAGCTAAAAGTCAGAGTCCGTGGTTAAAGCAGCATTCCAAAAACATTCAATCAACAAGATATTAAGAGTGGATGAAGAACAGGATCCATGTATTCATCAAGAAAGCCAGATGGAGGTCAATGAACAGTAACAAAAGCCAATGTCCCACAGAGAAGCTACTTACACGTCACCCAGGTTATTTGTACCAATCATAGGAGCACCGAAGATTTTAGTAAGGCCCAGTAAGTATTTGGAACCTGCTCCTTGGAAATTTCAGTTGTAAAATGGTAAGGATAAAAGCAGAATAGGAGGCTAGGGTAATGCGAACACTCAGATTGTCATCTGGATGTAGAGTGGGGTGTTATCACTGCAGCCTGCATTTTCTTGTCAAGGAATGAAGTAGCCCTTTACGGAGACATGGAGTTGGAAATATGCTGCAAGCACAGGGAAATCTCTTTATCACCATGGGAGAATTGAAGCAAAGCCCTTTCCCAGCACAGGGTTCTACCACAGAAGCCTTACAGTAACATCAGGCTTGGCCATATTTCACTGTCTATCTTTTGATTTTTTCCACACACTCTCTCCTTGGATGATTGTACTGCAAAAAGAGCTAGACAGAGTATCACTCCTGTTCTTGCATCCTCTGACACTGAGTTCAAAGTATTTAAGCCTGCAGGGAGATTGCTAAGTGACCCTTCTGAATATGTTTTTATCTAAGTCTTTGGTCACATGGGTAGGAAAGAGAAGAAGTCCTGACAACACTGCATGGCATATGTCTTAACTTTTCCTAGATACAGAGAAAAAAGTGACCAAAGACAGTGTTAGTCCAATGGCCGCGTATGTCAAAGCATTTCCAAAATGCCTGCACTCCCTATTTACACCCTGCTATTTGCATGTGAAAAGGCTGTATTTGCAGATGTCAAGATTTCACCGAGGGTCAGACGGAGCTGAAACCCCGAGTTTCAGACATTTCAGAAGGCCTGGGAAGGCTTGTTTTCACGGCTCTGGTTTATGTCATTGTTGGAGATAAGAAAGTGAGATGATTCAGTTCAGAAATAAATCCCTACAGGGTTGGTCTGTGCTTTGGTTTTGGCCCCTTCTGTCAGATGGCATTGTTTGCTTGTCATAAGACTAAGGGCCGGGAACGCTTCAAATGCACACATTTGAAATAGAGCTTTCTCTACCTACATACTTCAAGGTAATTCAGATTGCTAGAGAGCTGTTCTACAGATCTGCTCTGGGGCACTTCTCAGCATGATCAGCCATAGAAAGGGATGGCAGCAGAAAAAAATCATGCCAGGAAAGAAAGGAAAGCAAAAGAGGGACATTCTTGGTGTCACAGTGGCTAAAGCAGTTCTGAAGTTAGCTTATACTGGCTCACCGAAAGCAGGAAAAATACTTCCTTATGCATAGTCCTTTCTGAGCCACTGGGGATGCAGTGGCAGGTGGAGCTCTATGCCCCTTCTAGTGGGTAGCCAGGATCTCATTGCCTGCACAGACACCCCTATGATAAACTCTTCACTGCAACAACTCATTTGTAGCTGTCAGGCATCATCAGAAATGGGGTGGTAGGGCTGGAGCATCAGAGTGCTACTGAGAAATGGTATTTTCCTATCCAGAAGTGAGGTTGCAAGAATTTGTCCTTATTCCTGGGACAGTGAAATTTGATTTTGTCTATGCTGCTGTGAATCCTTGATCATTCCCTAAGGACTGTTCTTACTGAGCTTGGAATGAGACTATTATTACATTACCATTCAGAGCAGGCCTGCCGATGTAATTATTTCCTATTAGAAGTGCCTGCATCATTGCCGTTTCAGAGTATTGAATTTGCATTACGCAAAACTGTAGGTCAAGATCTTAGCTGATGTATCCCTCATAACTTTGCTGAAAACAACAGCACTGTAAGCATTTGCAATAGTTAAGAGCTCTGCCTACATATCTACACCTATACATGTAGATGTATGCACAACGATGTTAAAAAATGCTGACGTTTGTAGGGAAAACCCTGCCACAATAAGGAGAATGTATGGCAAAAAAGGTTGATTGTTCTCATAAAAAGTGAAAATTGGTTAGTTTTGCATTTTAGTAGGATTATAACATCGAACTGGATACCAAAAGTCTTCAAACAAATGTCTGCAATTACCTATCTATTCACTTTTCTGTTGAGAGACTTTGAGTCAAGGAGTGCACATGCAGAATGAGAAGGAAAATAATGATCAGATTTAAGCTAAGCTAAAAGGCATTTTCTCAGCTGGAGGTGAGAAAAAGGAGATTACATAAATGTAGAATTTTGTGAGGGGTCCTTGATGGTGTGTGGAAAAAACCTACATACAGCATAACATAATAATGGGAAGGGAAAATGAAGAAAAAAAAGAAAAAAAACTAACACGCCCTGCTTTAAGCTTACTTAGTTGATTCAATGCAGGTACATCTTTCATTTTGTCAGTGTTTCTATTTTACACAAAGCGTATCTTAAAGAGAACTTAGATGTTTAACTGCATTGCGATTGTGCATTATACTCTTTGTCCTTTACAGAAGAAAGTATACCTGCCAGCAGCACATAATTTAATAAAGAAAATATCATTATAACTAGATTTTGGTGACACTATAATCATGAAACTGAGGCGAGGGGTCAGCCAGCCAGATTGTTTCTACCGGGTATTTGAAAACTGTAGGATGCTGTTATTTTCAGCTACACCATAATTTTATTTTAGTGTGCGGAATAAATCAAAGATTTAAAAGGAGGCTATTCTTTTGCTATCTAAAATCTGTGATGTTGGTGCAGAATCGCTTGCTGCCAAAACTAGCTGGGAGTATATTTAGTCTGAGAAAATGATTGGCTTGATAACTCAGAGGTCGAAAAACACTCTATGACAAATATGTTCAGCTTTGCATCAGGGTAGGGTTTTCTGTGCTGTCCTGTCCTCATGCCTTCATTCTCCTTTGTGGTATTTTCCTGTTATTGTGTCCTTTGGGGAACGGGTTCTGCGCTCTGTTCAGTCTGGTCTGTGAATGGGTTCAATCCTTGGCTTCCGTGGGGACTGCTGGGAAGGGTGTCACTTGTGAAGGCAGTTTTGTGAGGAGACAACTCCTTACTAAAACCCATACTCAGACAACCAGCATCATGTAGGCCTCCGAGCTGCTATCAGGAGCTAATTGTGATGCTTATTAAAGACAGCTTAGCAGGGATGTGAAAATGGCAGGCAGAGCGCTGCTATTATCTGCACCAACTCCCTGTCCTCTCTCTCAGCCGCGCTGCTGTCCAGGTCCATTCATGGACAGAGATGCTGATTTTCTAACAGGGGGAAAAAACATAAAGGGGAAAAAAGAAAAAAATGAGGTCCCTAACCAATGTAACTTGGCAGTTCTGTAAAAACAGCCCATTCCAGGAAGGCTGACACAAGCTCTTTTTGTTGCATTTGCATCACACGCCAGATTTTTGGTGTAAATGTGGCTGCAGGACCACTAATGATGCAGTACATTCTTCACAGTCTGCAGGCGAACATCACGTAGGTGTTCCAGAGGAAACCGGGGTGGTACATGTATGCCTTAGATCCTTTATTACCAGTGGCAACAAAGTAAAGGGAACCCCAGAGAACAACAGCTTAACTCAAATATCCCAGTTTAAGAGTTTCAGTGCCATCTCTCATCATTTGCAGTGTCTCCTTCCCACCTCCACCCACCTCCCCCAGTTTTTCCTGTGAAAAATGAGTGAATGTGGTATGGAAATCAGGGGCACAAGGAATGTCAAAGCCAACATGCCACCTCCTTAAACTCCTTGTCACAGTAAAAATAGTTGGAGGTTTGCATCCTGTTATTCCTCATGCAAACTGCCGCTGCAGACAAGCACTTTGCCTGTGGTAAATGCTCTTGTTCAGAGCAGATGTTTCCTTCAATTAGCATTTTTTTCAACTATTTAGCAAGTGCATTCTATTAAAATATTTTAATTTATGCAGAAATTATGTTATTAAATTTACAAATTCTTTTTATAGGGCACATCCTGTAGTTTCAAGCTAATAATTTTCTGTCAGTAACAGTTACCATGGGCTGGAGAGTATTCCTCTAATAAGAGATATCTGCATTCTTTCTTTTTTTTTTTTTTTTTTTTTTTTCAAAACAGTGAGGCATTTGCTTCTTTCATGTATTTCTCATAAGTATGATGATTGCATTTTTTATATCCTCCACATAAAGGAAGATGCTTAACATTTAAGACACTTGACAGTTTCTCGAAAACATGGGGATATAGATTTTAGTCTTGAAAGTTTACTAACTCTTTTGTGTTTTATTCTCTTCTACTAACTTTTTTTTTTTCCTTCCAAACCCAGATCCTTAAGGATTGCTAAGACGGTCTTTCTTTCCTTATCCTTCCATCTGTTCAGACTGTTTTCACACACCCTGCAGACGCAGTTCTGCCCCTGGTGTTACTTTTCCCCTGAACGCTGACGGAAATGGACAGCATAGCTCAAGAAATCCATATATAGGTCAGTGTTATTTCTGACAGCACTTTCATCTATCAATTAAAATTAGCTATCGCAAAGCCTAATGCAGTTTTCCCGTGGGAGGCTGAGTAGCTCATGCGGTTGATAACGAAATGCCGAGTTTTTACATCGAGGTTGTCGGCAGGAATCCAGCTCAGGTTACGAGTGACCGACAGTTGCTACCATCTACTGGCTGTTTGCAATCCTGTGAGAAACAACGGAGTACTGACATTCCTTCCTCATCCTATTGCGGAGAAAAAGGGCTCCCGTCTTGTTGGCAAGGTGACCAAAAGCTTCTTGGCACGTGGCAAGAGGGTAGCCCTGTCCTTTGAGTGGGTCTTTGGCTCGTATTTCGTGTGTTTTTCTCCTGCTATCTAACATAATGCTGCTTGTTTACTTTAGGTGAGCACTGCTGTGGTTAGGAGTGTGCCAGCTAATCACCGCTGAAACTGATTGTATGCAAAGAAGTCCGTGTCTGGCTTCAGTATTAAAATTCAGTATCCCATTAGTTAACCTGTGTTTAGCTGTCTCTTGGTAATGGCCTTTCACAGTGCTGGCAAACCCACTTAGAGACCCGTTGGATAAAAAAAAATTGTATCTTTTATACAGATTAGACCGTAAAGACACCAGGGTAGCTGTGAAGATACTAAAACGACTGGGCAGTAAGGCAGAAAATCTTTTTTAATAAACAATAAATATATTCACTTTATAATGAACATAGACACAGTAAAAAGGTCTACTGTCATAACACTATCTGTGTTTCAGAATTTTCAGAAGACTCAATGCATTTTAATTGATTTTTGTTGTTGTTTCTTTGCAGTAATGGGTACAGCTTAACTGATTAAGGGAAAAAAACACAAAAATCCTATGTATGTTTACTCTTTGTACTTATAATTCTGAGGATAATTATTGGTGATTAATAGTAATATCAGAAATTGTTTATTTCAATTAACTCTAGCTTTTCCTCATTCCTGGCATTCCTAACTTGATTAATGCCAGAGGAAATAAGGAAGACAATGCAATTTAGCTTTTCATTTAACATCTCCTACAAGTAGCCCTCCTGGACCCCAAAGTGGAGTGGCTTTGACTAGTTGCCCAATCCTTGTCAGCCAGAGTCAAATGAGAGGTTTCAAAAGTAGACTAGCAAGTGACAGTAATCTGGCAGTGTATTTGCAAAATGTGATAGATTATAGATCTACCCATCACCTAAAGGGAAGGCACAGAGGCAGCAATGACAGAATGACAGGAGAGTTTGCAAATGCCAGAATTCCATATAACAGTGAAACATTTAATGTTACCAAAAAGAATGAACTCCAGCAAGACGGAAAGTAACCTCAGAGTTCTTGTAAATTTAGGTCACAAACAAGAACAACATGAAAATTTTACTTAACCAGGGTACTACTGTTGATTTGATGTTATGAATGATGATATTACACAGTGTTTACCCAGCCATGGGCAGTTATCTTAATAATGTAGGAACTCCAAACCAGCTGTAGTGCTCTCCCATTCAAAACACTGATAATACTCACTACCACTTCTTGACACAAAGTACTAGGTGAAATTCTTTGGCTTCTTTGGCAGAGGTGAGACTATTTTCTTTGACCTGTTCCACAGACAAAATTCTTGGAAACTAAGCAGACCTGTTATCCTTTCTGATTAATCTGTTCCAACCCTCCATGCTTAAATAAACATATACAAGTCACAGTGGGAACTGTTGTAGCGCTGAAGTATTTGTTATACTTGTAGTGACTTCCAAGTAATGGTGCTTAATAATAAATTAAGAAGGTAAGTTACGTCCTTCTGATACTTTGGTCATAAACTGATTTTAGTTTTTAACCAGTTCGACATGAAAAATTATAGTGAGCCATTCACTGAGTAAAAGGATTTCCTTCATTAGTTTCTCTTAGCTAAGTGGTCAGATAACCATTTAAGTGGCCAGTACTGTGCAGTCCCTAGGATGATCTTCATTAGTAGATCTGAAAAGAGCTGTTTAAGCAACTGGACCTTCAGAGGCTGTGTTTATATCACTCTGACAGAGCTGATCTGAGGAGTGTATTGTCCTATTCTTCCCTTTCAAAGAACACCCTAAATCCTGACTTTCTAGGTGTGCTGATCTCTGTAGTAACCCAGAAGCTCTCATGAGACATGCAGACTTGCTGTTGAATGGTAGATAGGATCTGATCCTGTATCTGGTATGATTGCATCTATCTGATAAGTAAGATGAGTTTCTCCTCCAAGGAAAGACGACTAAATATAGTTATCTAAATGAAGGTATTGGCTACAGTGCAATAGTCTTATTGCAGATATTTGCTTCAGCATTATCTGAGTTCTAGGTACTACTGAATATGCCATTTCAGAACCGAATTCAGATGCATCCAGATGGACCCACTGATATTTTTTCCCTGGTTTTCAGATACCACTATGGAAAATTATTGCTCTATTGTAGGTCCTCTGTCATATCTGTCATCTCCGTGTGTCATCTACACAACAGAACATCTTAACTTCTTGTGTATGTGTAACTGTAGAGAGTCAAGATCTCTGCTGTTTGCATTTGGAACTTAAACATACAGGTCACAGGTATATATCTGAGGTACCTAAACGTGAGAGTCTGTTGCCATTTAAGTTGCCTTAGGATCTGTCCTGGATATTGTCATCTGCCTCAAATGTCATTGTATATTCTTGTTTAGTCAATTGCATCCTGGTCCAAAATGTAGGTGTTTTACTCTCAAATTGAATCATATCCCAGATGCCTTGCATACAGATTTTCATCCATGTTAGATTCCCCATACACCTGACATCTGCAAAGGTATTACAGATACTACACAGGATTTTCAGATGTGAGGAATTTTTTAGTGACAGCTGGAAAGATACCCTCAGTCTCTCATAGGACACCGTAAACTCATGCTCACATGACTGAACTGAATCTTAAGTAACCAGGAACTGGGTTCTCACTGGAAAAAGTTAACAGCAGCTTCACCTGCTCCTGCACTACTCTCTATTCTACCACCATTTCTTTCAACTTCCCCTATGTGTCAGTCAGCTAATTCTCTTCTCATCCTTGTTCCATCAGGAGCTGGAAAAATGAAGAGTTCACCACCCTGAAGGAGAATAAGGATAGTGCTACACTGCTGGGTACTGGTGGTGGTTCCAAGCAGGCTGGTTTAGATATGCATCCTGCCTGTTTTCCAGGTAGAACCAGGGTGGTTGGAGCCCCGTGAAAGTCTGCTTGTGTTATATTTGGTCACCTGTTCCATTTCAAAGGAAATATTTTTCTACTTAGACTTTTGAAGGTCAGATCTGTTTAACTTCTTTCACAGACTGAGATGGTCCATTGGGTTAGGCAACGAACCATCAGGGATGCCAGTACTCTTATTAGAAGTGCTGCTTGGCTTCTGTATTCCTTTGATGAATTTCAATTTTCCTGAAACTGACTGACTGGGGTGAGCAAAGTAGGTAAGACAGAAATAGTTATGGAAGTATCAGGAGAACTGGATAATGACAGTGCCTGAATCGTCTGTTGAAGGCATTCTCTTCCTATTTACTGTATGGTCATCAGTTAAAAGCCATACTTAATCTGTCACTCTGTGTCCATTTACAGATAATATTGGTAGCTCATGGTGTCTTTTGAAATCTATTTGGACAGAAGACTGAAGCATTTTTTCCTTGACAAGGGGCTTGTCACGCTTACTCATGTCTTTGCAGCTCCAAGCAAGATTTCTGCAACATATTCTGGGATTTATAAGTATCTTCAAGAAAGGAAGGTCAGCAGCTCATCTTCTTTTTGGAGTGGTCACTGAATGCCATTTACATAAAGCATTGCTCTCCCCTGATTTCCTTCTGACTCCCTTTTTAACATCCTGCAGTACAAAGAGATAGTTACAACTTTGAAAGCCTTGTGTAAACAACAGCTCAAGAGAGAAATATTTCTCATGGGAGAAATTTTGATAAAAAAGGTTGTAAAGTTGACCAGGTTTAATTTCAAAGAGAAAAATTACAGTTTTTGTTTTCCTGATGAAAATCACAGTTTTGGTGGTAGTGGGGCCTGTAAGACAGGGATATTTTCCCATATAAATAGTTTACATGGGAATATAAAGTGTCATTCTCTCTACATACAAATGCATAGTCAGCTTGACAATGAGAATTTGTTATGTGCACAAGTGTTTGGCTACAAAATATATTGTAGAGGTGTTCTTATCTCTGATGTGTTTTCCTCTTACATCTAGAATTAAATCCAAAAGTAGTGATAGGGAGAATTCTTGAT